>JAOVVB010150762.1:0-11830 GCA_028570985.1 Heterobranchus longifilis | reverse complement strand
GTGGGAAAAAACACTGTTTAATGAATACACTGTGTGTTCAAAATTTTCATATTCATTTATTGGTTCAGACTAAATATATATGAGACAACAATTAAACTATAAAAAAAATATTTCATCATTTATTTCTTTACAAAATTGCTTCAGCTCATTGAGTTTTTTTTTGGCAGGCACATGCACAGCTTTCTTAAGGCCGATTCAATTAGATCAAAATCTGGACGTTAACTAGACCATTCCAAAACCTTGATTCTTTTATTTTTCAGCCATTGTGGTGTAGATTTACTAGTGCGTAACAAGTTTTTGCTGACGGAAAGATGGCCTCACATTTGCATCAAGGAGTTCATGGTTGACTCAAAGACTACATGGTTCCCAGGTCCTGTGGCTGCAAAAAAAGTCCCTATCATCTCCCCTCCACCACCTTACTTGAAAGTGGATATGAGATGTTTCTGATGAAATGCTGCTTGGTTTTTGCAATATGCGGCAATGAGTGTTGAGGTCAAACAACTCAACTTTAGTCTAATATGTCCATAGGACAAGCCTTGGCAATGTGTCAACACACAACTGAGTACTCCAGAACAGAAACTACCAAAACATTTGCCTTTATAGAAGTCTGCACACCTGCTGATCAGTTAATTAAAGGCTGATGATTATCACAACACCTGTGGCCCAAGTCCCGTTGTGTTTTAACTTATTACCCAAATTATAGCTATGGATCTTAAAAAGGAACATTTCAAGGTGGTGTCAGTTAAAGGTTTAATTTCTTAAAATTTCTTAAAGCCAATTTGTAAATGAAATTAAATCTTCTAAGTACACATGGATTTGAAAATGTTTGGGTGTACTTATATAATAAAATGGCAAAATTAAACAATCTAAACATCAATCATTTCTTGAACAGAACAACAAAAAGGCTTAAAATGTGCCTATTGTGTGCTATAAGTGGACAAGCTTTAGAGTTCTTCAGAAACTGCAGAATGAAAAGTTCCACCACATTAACTTTTGGAAAATAAATTATGCTCAAGGGAACATCACATACAAAAAGAAAAACGTTATTAATTAAAAGTTTAATTTGTAAGATATTGAATAAGATATAGACAACTGGATAAATATTTTAATAATAATAAAGTTCATGCAGTTTCTTTCAACATTTTACATATAGACTACTGTATCTATTAGAAATAAAAATGCATTTTTTAAACTGGTTTATCTTCTGTCAACCTAAAATATTTGTAAAATGAAAAAAAATTGTGAAATATTAGCAATACTGGTGTGGGATAGCTGGTGCTATTGTTTTTTTTTGTATGTTTGTTTTTTTTATTGTATTTTCTTTTTTTATTTGTATTTTTTTTTAAAGAAAATAGGTGAAACCAGAATTCAGCTTTAAAAAGCACGTTTTTAGCACATGGCAAACAGGACGCTATAAATATTTGAAACACACATTCATTTTTGCACCATGACATGGCCAAGTTTAGTCTTTAATAATGTATAAATAATAAGGATTAAATGATAGGAATATGTAAATTTTCAGTTGTTCAGTGACATATGTGAAATATTTAAATGCCACATTAAAGTAAAGTGGTACAGCTAGCAAAATGATTTTTGAAATATGAAATTATTGTTATACAATTCCCTTATAATTTTCTTTTTTCAGTCAGGTATAATCAGGTTTAGGTGTAATTAATGTACCTAATATAACACTGAGTTCTTTTTAGACTGAATTTTTTGTTTGTTTCACTTCAGTCGTGTATGATATTTGTGTAATCTTCACTCAGCAGCGACAATGGCAACATAATTCTGCGTGAAGGAAAAAACACGCGCGTCAATACTTTCTGTTAGCTGTGCGCGTGCTTCGTTTTACAGACTTGTTTCCGGTTAAAACTTCATTAACAAACTTCTAATAATCATTACCAACTGCTAATCATCATTGCGGTGGTGTTTCACGCTCGCTGTCTGAGCTCCTGCGCTTTCTGTTTCTGTTTCAGCAGAATTCTTCAGTAGGAATTTCCTCCAAGCTCCGGTGTGAATCTCTCACACAGGTAAAGACCTGAAGCCTGCATACTACACTACTAAATAGTATGGAAACGCAATAAGTATAAATAGGTGTCTGATTGCTTGGTAAGTTAGTATGCCTGACGTAGTGTGTCCTGAGCACGCCCATTGTTTCGTTATCAGTGCTTACGTCGAGAAAATCACCTGAGCTTCTAAAAAAAAGTAAAAAGGTATTATTTTTTACACAACTGAGTACATGAATAATTACAATAACGCATAATACATTTAGTCATACACATAATATAAACTATAACTAAACACACACGGGCATGCTCCTTATCAGCATGTGGTTTTTACAGTGGAATTTGGTTTTGTGGTTGTTTGTGTAGAAAGCGAATTTCGACTCGTAGCACTTTCCTTCCACTGTGCATCTTACTTGTTGCCTATAAATCCTGAGCATTAACAGCTCACAAGATGGTGAGAGTAAAGTATAGAACACTTCACACTCTTATTAGGAGTAACAGTCTGCTGGACAGGAAAGTAGAGTGTGTATACTGGGAATACAATGTTTCTACGTTTGGTGCACCTTTGTGTCATTTTGACTCTGTGCAGTGTGAGCTCTGGCTTCAGCTGCCGATGGATCAATCTTAAATTCAAGCAGCACCATGGGACATGTTTAGCACTGCTTAGAGAAATGGTGAGTCAGTCTGTCTGTCTGTCTGTCTGTCTATCTATCTATCTATCTATCTATCTATCTATCTATCTATCTATCTATCATTTTATTGTTCATTATCTATAACATATTGCAATTAAAAATAAAAAAATTAACACAGACATATTCTTTTTATTCCTACAGGGGGAGGAAATCAGCACCAACTCGTCCATTCCAGATAACTGGCATCACTGGTTCTTTAACCAAAGTTATTCCCAGGTTAATATTTTAATGATGGTGTTCACATAAAACAATTGTTGTTCTGATCCTGTTATCCTGTGTATACTCTTCCTTCATGTTCATCTCCATCTTTCTCCCTCAGCCAGAGAAACAGATTGGGTTCGTCGTTCAGACTCTGGACGAGGTCTCTCGGTTATTGGAAGAGTCAGACTCTGTCTCCTGGAACAAGGACAAGCTGGATACTTTGCTACATATGCTGGATCTGCAGGCCAATGGACTTCGTTCATGTGTGAGCTCTTTTTCTCAGTACTTTCAGTATATGTATCATTCAGTTTTGGGATGAAGAGTAAAGTGTAGCTCTGGTTTTTAGCCTGGCATTTGCTCAATTAAAAAATATTCAAGCATAATATTCTCTTTCTATAACCCTGGATTCATTTTTGTTTGTGTTAAAACAGCTTGATCAGAAAGTGAAAAAAAGCAAAAGATTACCCTTATACTTCAAACGACTAAGAGATCTCACCAAGAATGAGAAGGTAAACGGTGTTCTTTATTCACATACATGGTGACAGAGACAGAAAGATGTGTAATGTAAATGGTATTTAATATAGCTGGCATGTTTAATATATATGACATGTAAAATATGTTCTCTTTACAACAGGAGAAGAATGAGGCCTGGGAGGGGATCAGAAAAGAGCTACTTCAACTCTTTGGGCTACTTGACTTCTTTCCTGCTGTCTCTGTGAATAATGCTGCAAAAGAGAGTCAATAACCAGTTTTTTCTGTGCTCAAAATCATAGAAAAAAAATTTTGCAGTATTTTTTTTTCATGCTGTCATACTGTTTTATGAAGGTCATTTTTGCTATTTATTTAATCCTACTGAATTTCTTTTGTTTAAATAGAACTTTTTATTAAATTATAAAACCCTGCTATTCTGTCATTTTTATTTATGCCCTTGGGTTATTTAGAACCATAAAGTCTTATTTATTTGTTTTATTTATTTATTTAGGCCTATATCTGTATTATATGTGTATATTCATACATTATGCAGCAAGACTGTAAAAACCTTGAAAATGATTTAAATGAACAATATGTGAATTTTTTAGTATTTTTCTAAAATACTAAAGTTTTTTCTAAAGTATTAAATGCCTTACAATAAAAAATACATTTAAATTAAAAAATGTGAAAGTTGTTCTTTTCAAAATACATTTTTTTTTATAAATATGAAAGTGCAAGTTAATGCTTATAATAGCTTCATATTTAAGTGCTTTTCATCAAAACACAAAAAACAAATGACAAAATTCTGTTTTTCTGAGCTGGATTATTACCCCAATTATAGCTTTGTACCCTAAAAGGACACCATTTAAAGGTATACTGGTGTTAGGTTGGAAAATTTTAGTAATTTCTAAATGATACAATTTTTAACAAACATAATGTAACAAATTATTATAACCACATCAAATATGATTTTTTTGTTTACAAAAATCATGCAAAGAACTAAATAAACTTTGTCTCATTGTTACGGTGAGGACTCAGTTGATGATTTATGAACATTTCAGCACATAAGTTGTGTGAAACCTGTTATTTGACCTTAAATAATATTTCTGTACAGTATCTATAACACAAGGGTATTCATTAAAATATATTCTTTAAATATCAAATATATATGTATTACAACGAGCCATGCTGTATTTTCGACGAACCATCCACTAAATTAAAAACTAATACATCAGGTCAATACAATTTATATAAGTTATTTGAAAAACAAACAAACAAACAAACAAACAAATAAAAAGAATCATATTTTTTTCTCTCATTTTGTCTCAAATAGTTTTGTAGTAAATTTAGAATGCATGAATTCAACTTATAAATTTAGCTCTATGATTATTGCCAAAGTAAAATATTAGGTCAGTTATTAATCTTATTTCATTTTTACAGTAAGAGTTAAAGTTCAATAAGAACAACGCAAGGTTTTTTTTTTGAGAGATTATGTCAAAGAAAGTTGACAAAAGGGGATAATTAATAAAAAATTATCTGGTTTTGAGGATATAAAGGCGAAACCTTTACAATTCTTCAGAAACTGCAAAATGATAATATGAACCGCATTAACTTTTGGAAAATTAAATATGCTTGTGGGAAATTAACATGAAAGTTGTGCAAAGTTGTGCAAACATACAAAAATAAAGCTTTGTTTTATGTAAAGTGCTTCATGAAAACATTTTAATGGTAAGTTTAAACATTTTAATTTTAATTGTAAATTAGAATCAGATATACTACAGACACTTTGTGCCAAAGAAATCATGAATAATAAAGTTAATTAGTTTTTCAGGCTCAACATTTCCCCTATGTTCTGTAAAATGTCTGTTAGAAAAAATGGGATTGTTTGTATATTTGTTATGTCTGTAAACATAATCTATTGTGTAAATAAAAAAAAAAATTGTATTCATGTAAAAGTGTTTTCAAAAAATACTGGACATTTTATAAGCCCCCCCCCCCCCCCAAAAAAAAAAAAAAACAAGCTACCTCAATGTAAAAAAAGTTTTGTAACAAGTTGCACAGTTTATTTAAGTTTCCTCAACTTTATGAGGAATTTGCTGGCCAACAAAATATTTTACATTGCTGTTTAGTTGTCACAACATGTACCCAGTTTAAAATCTTAAGCTGACTTAACATGTAATTCAAACATTTAAGTCAGCTCAAGTAGTATTGGTCGTGATCTCAATTAATTATATTTCTCTAAGGTTGACATAACCCAACTTTTCATCTATTCAAACAGGTAATTTGTCTCCCTTTTCAGATCATTGATGTAATTGGTTCAAGTGATTGTTTTTCTATAAAAACAAGTTAGCCTAACAATATCCCAACAATAAAAACAGACAAAGATTACTTAAAAAAACATTATCCTTCCAAAAGTTAAAACAGTGATGTGCATAAAACAAGAAAATACAGGTTCTGTTTTACTTAAAGGTCAATAAAATACCTGGATAACACCAGAAGCTTATCAGTATCATACTGATTCTTGTATATTGCAATATCATAACCATTTTTTAAAAAACTAGCAAAGATAAACTGTTTTTCTCAATGTGTCAGAAGCTTAAAAAGATTCCATGGCAACAAGAGTTTGTTTCTCAGCATGTATATTTGAGGGGAGCATGTCTCTCCAAGTCCAATAGAAATATCGTTTGGCTTCATAGGTGGCCGTCCAGTCCTTTTGGAATTCACTGTTCAGAGCACAGAACTGACATAAAGCTGTTGCATAGTCACCCAGGCCATCAATTACAGTCCCCTTTAACACCATAGCAACTTCATCAGCTTGGTCAAGCTTCACCAGTAGCTTTAAAAAGCCAACCGACACTCCATATCTAGTTATGATTAAAATAAAGATATTAATAAGGCTATATACCACAAGAGAATGTAAAACACACTGTTTCTGGAATTGTAATGATGTTTTAAAGCTACGTATTGCTTCATATTCAAAAGGGTTTGATATTTTCAAGGTTTTTACTTTGTCATTCTCAGGAGTAATTGTGTCGAGTGATATTTTAAAATAACAGAGTATCTAATCAATTTGCTTTTTATTTAGATAAGTTAACCGATATTACACTCGTAGATGAGCATTAGTGACTCTGAAGCCAAACTAACATGAACATTTTTATATACCTTAACTTACTGACTACTAAAATGCTGCTACTCCTTAACTGTTAAACACTCGGGATTTTTCTCGAGTCAGATCTTTCAAAAGGAGAATTTTATTATTTACCTATCTACTGCTTCTAGTTAAATTTGGTTTATCAGTCAAACTCAAATAGGGCTGTGGTTTTAATGATATACATGGAAAAGCTTTGGAGTTCTTTAGAAACTGCAGAATGAAAGGCTGAACCACATTAACTTTTGGAAAATGAAATATGCTCATGGGAACATCACAACTTATAAAGCAACAAACATACTTTGATGTAAAGTTCTTCGTGTGTACATTTTATTTGTAAGTTACTTAAATATGAATAAAATATAGAAATGTTTTGATAAATATTTTATCAATAATAAAGTTGATGAAGGTTTTTTCAAAATTTTACATATATTCAGGAAAATATCCACTAGAACAAATTAAATTGGATCCATTCTTTTTAAATTAGTTTAGGTTCTGTAAATTTAAGATTATTTGTAAAATGAAAAAAAAAATGTGTGCAATATTAGCAAAATACTGATGTGTGATAGCACACAGCTATCCATCTATATGGTGTTACTGTTTTTTTGTGGATATTTTTATGTTCATTAAGGAAATTTAAAGTTGAGCTGACTGAATACAAAAGAACTGCAAAGAAAATGTAAGCGCTCAACAATTAATATTTTTTGTTAAACTCAATATGTGTGGGTTTTCTTTGGTGTCTGTTCCTATACTGATAACATTTTTCTTTTGGGTAAATTTATGTATGTATATAATGTTCCAGAACTAAATTAAAAAAAATTCCATTATGAGATTATTATTGTTTTTTTTTTTTTTAAATATAGTAAAACTATAATTCGAAATGGGGTGATAGTGTATGTGAATGGCTGTAAATGCACACTGCCAGTCAAACGTTTGGACACATCTTCTGATTTCATGGTCTTTCCTGCTTTTAATTTCTTTCTCCATTGTTAAACAGTTGAGCAGCTGATATTGAGATGTGTCTGCTCCTTATGCTCTGTAAAGCCTTCATAAAGGCTCTGTTAATTGATGATTTCTGTGCATGGTATTTTCAAATTAACTTCTCTTCTGCAGCAGAGGTAAATTTTGGTCTTGTTTTCCTGAGATGGTCATTATGAGATCCAGTTTCATCCTGGTGCTTGATGGGTTTTACAAATGCACTTGTCTGCACTTAAGACCAAACAGCACTATTTGGTCTCATCCATTCATAGGACATTGTTCCAGGAGTCTTGTGGTTTGTTCAGATCCAGTTTTGCTAATCTCAGTTTTGCATCTATGTTAGTTTTAGACAGAAGGTCTAGAGAATAAGACTGGCCACCCTTCCAAGCCAACTTTTGCCAATCCTGCGAAGCATACTTTAACATTTAACATGTTCATTGAGGCCTGTAGAGTCAGTGCCTGGCTGCAAATTAGACTCTAAATTGTGTAAGAAGAGTAAGGGGGTATTTAGTACTGTTCATATATAAAAAAAAAACATAATTTAAAAGAGAGTCATTAACTTTACACATAACAGAATATGTTCATTTTCAAATTAATCCAATTTGTAAATGATACAATATTTTTTTTGTAAGGAAATGGATCGTAAAATCAATTTAATTCAAAGAAAAAAAATCTTTTAAGTAACTGGATTAAACATAGATTTAAAAATGTTTAAATGTAGTCATATAATTAAATGCCAAGATTAAACAATCTAAACATTAATCATTTGATGGACAGAACAAGGAAATAAAATGCTTAACATATTGACAGACATATGTTTCAAAGGCAGAATTTCATTATCTAAAGCTGAAAAATTATCTAGCACTTCTAGTTAAATTTGATTTATCAGACTCACACAAAAAGTGCAGTGATTTTAATTCTATATGTGAAAAAGCTTTACAGTTCTTCAGAAACTGCAGAATGAAAGCCTGAACCACGTTAACTTACCCACGAAATATGCTCGTGGGAACATCACAACTTATAAAGCTACAAACATATAAAAAGCAAACCTTGATTGATGTAAAGTTTTTCATATGATCATTTTATTCATAAGATGCTTAAATAAGAATAAGATATAGAATTTTTTTGACAAATATTCATTAATAATAAAGTAAATGAATTTTCCTTAAACATTTGACATACATCATGTAAAATATTTGTTAAAACAAAAAAATAATTGGATCTATTTTCCAAACTGTTTCAGCTTCTGTAAATTAAAAATATTTTGTAAAGTGAAAAAATTATGGGATAACACATGGCTTTCTTATTTACCTGGTGTTACTAGTATTATGATTTTTTTTAAACTGTCATTTTCATTAAGGAAAACGGATGAAAATTATTTTTAAATGGAGCTGAGTGAATATAAAATAAATGACAAAGAAAACAAAAGCTCGTAACACTTAATGTATGAGTTAAACTCAATATGTGTTGATTTTCTTTAGTGTTTTACTGCATTTTTCTATACTGCTGGCATTTTTCCTTTTGTGATACTTTATGTATATAATGTTCCAGAACTGGATAAAAAATATTGCCCACCGTGATATTTTTATTTATTTTTTAAAATATTTCTTTTCTTCGGTTTGTTTTAAGAAACTTATTAAGAAATAAGTAAACTAGAATTCAGGTTTAAAAATCTTTAGCACATGTCAAATAGGACTATAAAAACATTTAGAGACATTTAGACATTTAAACACACATTCATTTCAGCATCTTGACATGGCCATGTAAATTTTTAAAGCCGTAAGTATATAAAACTCCAAAACTGAATAAAAGATATTGTCCCTTGTGAGATTATTATTGTTTTTTTCTTTTTATTTTAAAGATATTGGATGAAATTTAGCGTTAAAAAACTTTAAGGTATGTCAAACAGGACTCTAAACATTTGGAACACACACTCATTTCCGCACCATGACATGGCCAGGTTTAGTCTTTGGTCTAAACCTGGCCCAATGTTAGGAATTATAGGGATATGTAAATTACCAATTGTTCAGTGACGTATGTGGAATATTTACATGCCCAACTAAAGTAAATTTGGACAGCTACCAAAATGATTTTGGAAATATGAAAAGATTTTTATACAGAAACCCAAAATCAGGCGTAGGTGTAATTATTGTACCTAATGTAACACTGAGTTCTTTTTAGATTAAGTTTTCGGTTTGTTTTAACTTCAGTCCTGTGTGTGATATTTGTGTAATCCGTTTCACTCAGCAGCGACAATGGCAACATATTCTGTGTGAAGGAAAAACACGCACGTGAGAACATACTTTCTTTTAGCTGTGCTTCACTTTACCGACTTGTATCCGGTTTAAACGTTATTAACAACTGCTAATCATCATTGCGGTGGTGTTTCACACTCGCTGTCTGAGCTCCTGCGCTTTCTGTTTCTGTTTCAGCAGAATTCTTCAGTAGGAATTTCCTCAAAGCTCCGGTGTGAATCTCACACACAGGTAAAGACCTGAAGCCCGCATACTACTCTATTAAATAGTTTGGAAACGTAGTACGTATAAATAGGTGTCTGACTGCTTCTACATGCTGCTTAGTAAGTTAGTATGCTTCTCCTGACGTAACTGTGTCCTGAACACACCCATAGTTTCGTCATCAGCGCTTATGTCGAAAAAAAACCCCCGAGTTTATAAAAAAAATACTATTTTTACACAGTACAAGTACATGAATAAATACAATAACACATACTACAATTATTCATACACATAATATAAGCTATAAATAAACACAAACACACTCGGGAGGTCTTTTTATCTACAGCGTAAGGACTGTCTACTGTAAATTATTGTATATTGAAATGCTTCCAAGCATGTAAAGAAGTGGCATACAGTGCACCTCATGTTAAATTTCACTTACTAGCACACAAAGAGTTCTGTGGGAAAGCTTTATAATTCCTTCAACTGCAAAATGATTGAATCACATGACCTTTTGTAAAATGAAATCTGCTCGTGGGAAGTGTGTTTTGTGTGTAAAAATTGTCTTATAGCATGTTTTTTAACCATGACATAATTTATTTCCTTACAAAATTGCTTCAGCTCATTGAGGTTTTTTGGCATGCTCATGCACAGCTCTCTTAAGGTCATTTCAATTAAATCAAAATCTGGACGTTGATCAGACCATTCCAAAATAATTTTCAGCCATTCAGTTGTAGATCTATGCTTTATATCATTATTCTGTTGTGTGACCGAATGTCGAACAAGTTTTAGCTGACAAAAAGATAGCCTCAACATGGTTGACTCAAAGACTTTCCAGGTCCTGTGGCTACAAAAATGCCCATATCATCTCCTCTCCATCACTTTACTTGAAAGTGGGTATGAGGTGTTTCTTATTAAATTTGATTTATCATTCTCACACAAAGAATGCTGTGAAAATGAATTATGCTCATGGTAACATCACAACTTATAAAGCAAGCATACAAAAAAAAAAATCATTAAAAGTTTAATTTGTAAGATATTTAAATAGGAATAAGATATAGACAATTTGATACATATTTTAATAATAATAAAGTTCATGAAGTTTCTTTCAACATTTTACATATAACTAGGCTATTTGAATAATAAATGCATTTTTAAATATTGGTTTAGCTTCTGTAAACCTGAAATATTTGTAAAATAAAAAAGTGAAATATAAGCATTGCTGGTTTGGGATAGCTGATACATTTTTATTTATCTATTTTTATTTTTTATTTTTTTTTAAATAGGTGAATCCAGAATTCAGATTTAGCCAAAAAGGAGTCTAAAAATATTTGGAACTCAAATTTATTTCTGGACTATGACATGGCCAGGTTTAATCTTTAGTCATGTATAAATATTAGGAATGAAGTTATAGGAATATGTTAAATACCAATTGTTCAGTGATATATGTGAAATATTTAAATGCCACGTTAAAGTAAAGTGGGACAGCTACCAAAATGATTTTTGAAATATGAAATGATTTTTATACAGTAACCAAAAAGACCGTGTTTCAGTCAGGTATAATCAGGTAATTAATGTACCGGAGGCTAATATAACACTTTTTTTTTTTTTTTTACTGAATTTTCGGTTTGCTTTATTTCAGTCCTGTGTGCGATATTTGTGTTTCACTCTGCAGCGACAATGGCGACATATTCTGCGTGAAGGAAAAAGCACGCACGTCAATCATTTAGCTGTGCCGTGCTTTAACTTACCGACATGTTTCCGTTTTAACCCTCATTAACAAACTGTTAACAATCATTACCAACTGCTAATCATCATTGCGGTGGTGTTTCACACTCGCTGTCTGAGCTCCTGCGCTTTCTGTTTCTGTTTCAGCAG
>JAOVVB010150751.1:0-11831 GCA_028570985.1 Heterobranchus longifilis | reverse complement strand
CACACACACACACACACACACACACACACACACACACACACACACACACACACACACACACACACACACACATCTGTTTTGTACAAAGATGAAAATATATACAATACATAGCAGGGCAGTACAAAATGAATCACAAAAGTCAAGCCTCCATATAATGGAATTTCTATTTATTTAATCAGGTATGTAGGAACCACAAATTGGATCTCCTCTTAACACCTGTGAAAAACAAACAAGACAATATTTTACATTTTTAAACTGTACTTTTCAGTTTTACATGGCCCAGCTTTCCTAACTAATTCTGCACATGCAGCATCAGAGAAATACAGAAGCATCTGTTTAATTAATGAGTGAGTTCATTAATTCAGAGCCAACAAACAGTATGTAATGACTAATGTGTTATGTTTTGTAATAATTAGCTGCAGAGGGAGAATGTTGAATTATTTTAGGTTAAATGAAAACGTGGAAATCACTTTAGTTTTTGGCCAAATCAAAGTGAAACTAATTCTAGTGCTTGAATATTATCTGTGATAAATACCAATATAATAATCAATTTTCCAATTGGTGTTTTATCAGCTGCAATACCAACAGTGTAAAACTGACTTCAGCAAATCAGGACCAAGCATAAAAACAGAATCCAAAGTGGTAACATTGTGTTATGGTTAGAAGGAATGATATCCTATTTAATATGCAAGTAAACGTCTAAAGTATACCGATTAATAACATAGTGAACTATTAATGTATGCTACCTACGATTTTATACAAGGCTTCTTTTATAGTCAGCATGGGCAGATGGCCAGAGAACACTATGGACATATTCAGTAGTTCAGTGAGAGCAACAACAACCTTACAAATAAAATAAAACCGTACTCTTGTAATAAATGCATGATAATAATAATGCATGTTGGTTACCATGTCAAAAAACATACTGCGATGCGTGCAGTTTGCACTACTGTAATTGCACGGCTTCTGTCGGCGGCATTACTAATGTAATGTTAGCGGCTCAGAAAGTTAGCATATATAACCTATTGCCTCAACTGAGTATCTGTATCGCTCATAGAGAATGTCGTCGAATACTTCTTACAGTTCTTTTCTTTCAGATTGTTCAGGAATTGTGACACTAGGAGTTGATCAGTAAAAGACACTTTTTATAGTTGATTTCAATCTAAAACAGGTTAGGTATGCAGAATAAGTTGCCATGGCGATCTATCCAGGTTAAAAGAGAGCCGCTATAGAAAACATGACATAGAAAACTCTGGCTTTAGGCTCAACGTACCTCGCTAACCCACTGATCTCGCTTTGTGGTACACCCCTGTGGTACAATTCTGGAATTGTTAAAAAAAAACAATACAAGGCAGTGACAGAAGAAGAAGACAGTGGCAGACAAAGCCTGTATATTAATCATTAGACCTATACTGTACATTGAAACACAACACAACAACATTAACACAGCTTTTAAAGAAAATAGTTCAGCGTTCACACCTGAAAAACCTGCCTCTTGACTTGTAGTTTGCTTTAGAAGACTTGTGATTTGACCTGCGACTTAACTTGAACTTCCCACAAAAGACTTACAAACAACAAAGCTTCACATGCACCCGACCAGCTCAAGTGCCATTAACCCTCTTTAGACCCACATAGACCCGTTTCTGTCTTTTTTAGGACGAGGCAGGTTATGTTTAATGGGAGACAGCAGGTCAACAGTAGATACCACATAGAAGTGGTGTACATCATCTGAAAGCTGAGAACCTGAAGATTAATTTAACTCAGCACTGTGTTCTCTAGTCATAAATCTGTAATAAACATTGTGTTTTGTTTAGGCGCCTATTACATTTTGAAGGTTTAGAGTGCATAAAGTCTTAGAACATTATGATCGAAGTATATATATAAACTGCTCAGGAACTCCCTCATTGTGAATATATGTAGGAAAGCTATACGTCTTCTGAATGTCTTTGGTTTGTGTTTGTAAAGTTTCATGAGGCTGTGATTATCCTAGAGGTCACAACAGCTCATTTTATACAGTGAGCTCAAGTTTAATAAAATGGTCTCACTATAATGAAATGGCTGCTATGGGAACTAACATCATCACGCATGAATACAATTGAGCTCATTGAATCCACAAGAGTCTCATCTTTCCGGTGATACCAGTGATAATGTATGGAATTCAAGACTATTTATGGACCCCAGTATGCAGAAATATTCAAATACACCATCTTAGAATAGGCGAGACTAACGCATAATGAGAAAAACTGCAGGTTTTTGCCTCAACCTGCATGGGATGGGAATAAAGTGGGCATGTATGTAAAGGGGAGACTTTTGAGAACACATTTTCATTCAGATATCTGGAGGTCAGAGGTCAAGGGACCCGTTTGAAAATGGCCATGCCAGTGTAAATCCAATATCCTGCTAGAGCTTCTGAAAGACACAATGTCTGCCAGGAGCACCGGCACTCCCGTGGGTCTCAAAGGGTTAAGGGGTCCGTATACTGCGTGTTTCAGAGTGCTTGTTGAATCGCCGAAAAAACAAACCCCCTCCCCGCACATCTTTCCAACCTCAGAATTAGGGGGTTCTCCCTCCGACAAATTCTGTACAAATAAATTCTGTAGCTTTCCGAAATCGACAATCTGACAATCTGACAATCACATCCACTTCAAACAATGATTGGCAATTTGTGCAGAAGTGAGAAAATACGCAGGATTTGAACTTCTCTCTCTCCATCTGTCTTTTAACTTGTCAGCTGCAAGTGGAGTCTGATTTAAGACTTGAGTTTCACTCACGCAAGTCGCTGACTCAAGCACCCATCTCTGTAACACATATAAGAGTGAATCTACACAGATCAACATGCACTCTCTCTGACTCACACGTGCACAAGCAATATTGCGCATAGGTGACCACTTAGTGTAATGAACTTTGCCCTTCTCCTTCTCTCCATCTGTTTCCTCACTGTGCTCTCAGTTTGAGACAGGAGCTGATTCATTAAAATCACCCACACAGCATCAAAAATAATTGGTCTCCCTGCTTCCTACCAACCTGACCTCATCACCAAAGTCGTCAATTGGAAAGCACCTTCAGCCTAAATCATTCACTCTATTTCCTCTTCCCACGTCTCCACTCGGGTCTCAGACACCAGCCACGTTTTTTCTAGAAGACCCAAACTAAAAAACCGAGTTGAATTGTGGAGCTCTCTGAGTCTGTGTGTTATGTTTCGTGGGATCAGCCACAGTGCAGTTTGTCAAAAAACATTACAGTTGAACATGATTTGAATGCACAGCAGGTAAACATCGTACATAAAAAAGTGCTTTAGTATACATCAAAGCAGGCAGTTTGTACACACAGTACACCTAATGGATGGCAGGTACCCCAAGTAAATGCTATCAGAAACTGTGACACCTACTGCTGCTTTTCTGTAGTCAGAGTCAGCTAGTCACATGACTCACAAGTACCTCATTTATCAATGATTTGGTTATCTGCCATCCTGCCACTTAAAGAGTTGAAGCAAATACAATTACCTCTGAGCATGATGCATTGTGCTCTTCTTCTCTGGTGTTCATAACATTAACAAGACTTTAGTCTACAGCCATGCTAGCAGCTCAGTGACGCTGTACGGGGCTTTGCATGATGCTGATGTGTAGCAGGTGCAATGGTTACCACTGTCAGAATCTTAATATATGACTTTAGCATGATAACATTTGCTAATTATCAATAAACACATGTACACCTGACGCTAGGGTTGGGAACCGAAAACCGAGAAACTAGTAGAACTGACAGCAAATTGCCAAGAACAAAAAAATAAAAAGTTAAAAAAATGAGAACTGATTAGAACTGAATCCAACTAACTTTAAATTGACTTATTTTAATGAAACAATAAAAGTCAGAATAAAAAAGAATTATAGATTTTTTTTTCTAAACACTTGACCTCCTTTTTTTTTTACCTTATTGGAATCGAAACGGGGAATCGATAAGCAGAATCAGAATCAATAAAATTCAAACCCTACCTGACGCTGATGGGAATTTCATTTTTTGCAGCTTGTTTTTCTGTACTGTAATCCTAAGTAATACACAAACTGAAATGTTGACCTACTGGTGGCACTAGAGGGAAATTATGGAATAATGTCAATAAAGTTATTACTGTTCAATTGATACTGTGGGCAACATAAAGATATGTACCACACCAGCAATCCATCTGATAATCCTCAAAACTTTTCACTCTGTGACTGTGCTAGTGGCGCTACACAGGAAAAGTCAGGAGATCGCCAAAGTCAGTAGGCTTCATCCTCTGGGGACCATGGATGTCTGAAACAAATTTCATGACAACCCATTCAATATTTGATGAGATATTTCAGGACACTGAGATCCTCAGAGGCCACATCAGGCCCCCACTGGCATGACTGGGCATGAATAAATGGATACAAGACGATAGCGTCAGTGTACCACTTCCATTACCGTCTTTTTGGCTTATTTTTCTGTTATTCATACAACATATCACAATATAGGTGGAAGATACCAGTGATCAGGGTGTGGTTATTGTAAAGATCTTAAAGAGCAGTGCAGCAGCAGTTTCCAGCTCTGAGATTCACTTGACATTTATCACTGAAGAAAAGCCTCGTTACTTCTATCAAAATCATCACTCCTCCTCTGGACAGAAGCTGGCATAATTTTGATGTGTTTTTTTAGCTTTAAAAACCATTGATTTATTGGTGTTTGTTGTGAATGAGATCTACTGTGTCAGTGTTTGGTTTTGTGTGCCGTAGCCGTGAAAATATAATTTCCTCTCGAGGACAATTAACTACGTGGAATACAAATGAAAGATTCACACGTGTGAGCACAACACACACACGCGCACACACACACACACACACACACGCTCCATTCTTAGAGTAATAAACCCACTCTATGGCGGTACAGAGCTAATTATAGCAGGTTTTAATTGCTTTCCGGTTTTAGAAGTGACTTCACTGGCAATCTCTCTCTGTTTCTGGCTATTGCTTCACGGTGGAATCAGTAAGCCAAAAGTTGTGTGTGCGTGCATGCGTGTGTGTGTGTGTGTGTGTGTGTGTGTGCGTGTGTGTTTACCCATTTGAGTAAATGAATGGGTGCACAATATAGAAAAGTGTGAGTTTGTAGAGAGCCTCAGTGGTGTGAGAGAGGGAAGGTGTGTGTGCTTGTGTGTGTACTGAGCAGAGGCATGCTGATTCAAAGTTTTAGTTTTAATGTTAAATTCTTTAACTTAAAACAGCCAACATGTTACCAGAGTCGTGCACCTCCCTTTCCCTTCTGTTCTCCTCCACCTAATTTCCTTACTTCGTATCACCTGCTGTTTTCTCCTTCTCTCTCCCCTATTTCCTTTCTTTCTAATTATTTCTCTCTTCCTTGTCCTGCTACAACCTTTATTTTACAAAATGTTTCTGACTTGCCTATTTCCCCTCCCCTCTTTTTTGTTTACCCTTGATCAACTTTCTCTTCTCTCTCACCCCTCTTAAAGTGGTCCCGATGTCATTTTATTTTCCTCTCTCTCTCTCTACCCATCTCCCTTCTCATCTATTTCTATCTGCCTCTCTCTCTGGGGACAGCAGGAGGTAACAGCAGCATATGGGCCCTTGGCAAACAGATGCAAGTTTTTGAATCAAAGGAGGGGAGCGCGGAGAGGAGATAAAGGATATAGAGACTGCATATCACTCTTTCATTGCCGTTGGCTTTTATACAGACACTGGCTGACATTATGTGGTTTGGTTTTTCCTGGGTTACACTTGTGAATTTGCGTTGTAGACATATGCTGTTTTTGATACCATGCAAAAGCTCAAAATTGTGATTCTGAGACATTTGAGCCCTCAGTTGTCAACACTGCACACAAACAGAGATGCTTAGAGCCAAGCACGTGTCTCACTTGTCAAATGGCATTCTTCTAAATGATAATCCCTCATTTGGTGTTTTGATGATGGGTTTGTTCAACTGTTGAGCTCTGGTGACTAACATTTTACAGTTTTTCTCCATTTTATACACAAAACTGGAACTATGCACACAATTTGGAAAACTTGAAGCTCGTGTATCAACAGCAAGCCTCCAGACTGCTTAACTCTGAGCACAATTACAGTGTTTTTGTCCCAGTTGTCATGAAACTGTGAATGTTAAATCTATTTATCTAAATCTAAATATGCCATTGCTTCTATTTTATACTGTCTCCAACAAATATGTCCTTAAACTGTCTCACTTTACTGGGGTTTTTTTTTTCTAAACAGTCCACATTCTGGTCAAAGGTCCTCTTTGCCAAATGGGGGTTAATTCATCAGTGGATTCAATTACTGCCTCTGGAACGACTGGGTCTGCCCTGTACAATGGAAACCAATTGGATTTCCCCCCAAAATGCTAACGCTACCAATCTATCTCCCAGACTATATTCAAGCAAAGTAACAATAACATATTTTAATTAGAAAGCTTTTAGACTGCAAAGGACAGGCTCAGGACCAAATGAAAATTAATTTGTTTTTTGTATGGTTTTTTAGACCAGCTAACAAGAAAATCGTTCTGTTTCATTTCTAGCTCTGCACTGGCTGTTTTTGGCCCAAAGCCTTACATTGAGGTTAACCATAAGTTGACCCCTCTGATGATTTAATATTAAACAGCTACGCTGTCAGAAAAAATACTGCTGTTCCTCTACATTTTTGGCAGTCGGCTTTCCTCCCACATCCCAGAGATTTAAACCTAAATGTACATTTGTGCCAGCCGTGCCGTCCTTTTCCCACTGAAAACACTACACACACATTGCAGCACTATGTGGTAATATGTCAAACTCAATATTTATGATAAATCATGTTGAATCATTTTTTTTAAATTGTGGCTTTAAAGCAATAGCTGCTCAGTCAGGCAGAAAATGGGTCCTTCTCCCTGTTTTTTGGCAGCTCTTGTGGGATCATTCACCACAGATTTAAATTAAGACCTTTTTTTTAAATGGTTACAATAACAAACACTTTGTTAAAGCTGCTATGTGTAACTTTTTATATGTATTAATCGTTTTTTATTACCATTGGTTGAGATAATTGTAATTTAACCTAAAAAATGAGAGCTTCCCTGACTTTCTCTGCCTGTGGACTGATTTCTGTTGTGAAGGATTCGGGACGGATTTTCCACGAAAATCAACGGATGTGACGTTTTGCGTGCTCCCGAGTCCACTGCCTCTCTTCAGCCTAGAGCAGAAACAGTGAGTAAATCTGATTGTAATTTATTTTCCAGCATTTTATCAACATGATGATGGTCAATCACATTCAGTCAACAAGAGGCTGACTGCAGTTCACTTAATGGCCACCGGTGTCATTAATAACAATTCTGAAATGTACACATCGCACCTTTAAAATCTAGGAAAGACTGTTGACCGATAGTATGAAACAGGACAGTCAGACACTTTATTGACTCAAGTCTCAAAAGATACCATGCATAACATTTTTAAACATCAATGCACTTTGACAAATGAATTAGGATAACTTGGTATAATTATTAGTTGCAGGTGGAGGTTCAGTACTGGAACAGACTGCTTGACTCCCCTGTTTTTAACCCTAACATAAAAGGATGTAGAATTAAAATGAAAAAGAACCCTCTAAGACACACATACAGTACATTCTTACAGGCCCACTAATACTCTCTCCCATCCCCCGTCCCCCACACTAAATACCATTTAATGAAGAATGGTGGAAACACACATATCTAACAAATAAGACAAATTACAGGCCATCTTTAGCCAAGTAAATAGCATATTAATACAAGCCAGTGGATCAGTGAAGTGTGTCATCTTGAAGTAAATGGCTGACACTGCAGGATGTAATGCTGTAATGGTTTCTTTTAACATCTCCCCCCTTTCTCTCCCGTCGTTTAGTTTGATGAGAGAGAGGGACCCAGAGAGAGAAAATGAACAGGGAGGTGCGCAGGAGGGGGAGAGAGGGAGGGACACCGCTGAGGGGAGATGGTGCAACATAAAGCGGGAGGGACTGAGACTCAAAAGAAGACAGTGACACACAAACACTGGCACACATAGTGTAGACACACATTTTGTTCAGTTTTCAAAAGTACCGAACCAGAAGAGGTAAAAAAAAAAAAAAGAGTTTGACAATGATTACACAGCTGATGCGACAAACTGCGACACGATTGTGACGTTTTAAAATGTCAATGTAGATGTCAGCCTGATTGACAGTCAGCCTGACGTGGCATTTCACTTTACTACATTATTCAGCATCAAAGTGACAAGCGCAGACGCTTCTTCTTGTATCTCCACAACAGAAGGAATTCATTATTGAACAAGAACTTCTGACTCTGCATTTTTACTGTGAAGGAGACTATTCTAGCACTGCAAGCTTGAATAAGTCATTGCTTTTGTACGACAATTAACTTTTCTTTTACTCAAGAGGCTTTACAGTTGCACCATAAATCAACCACGGTCGCTAATAATGTCTAAATAATGAAAGATTTGTAATGTTTTGCTGCAGGACAAAACAATTAGTCTAATGTAGTACACTAACTGACGGCAGGTTTATCCATTTTTAACCCCCGTCTTGTCGAACACGTTGTCCTCCTTCACACATATTCCTCATGGGGCAAACTGTATTTTTGGACCTTGTTTATTGGACATGCTTGTTGGAAATGATGGACACATTACACACCGGGTAGTGCACAATCATTTCACTTAACGAGCATCAAACTGAGCCTTAAACGAACCACGCTGTCGTGGTGACAAATTGCAGCTAAAACTTGCATGCTGTCATGGTTTTATCGGCCTTATCCTCCTTCGTGTCTTCTGAATAGTCTCTGTAATTTATTTTCTAACGAGCAGTTAGTACCCACTGAGGACTTCCTCAAACCGATCCCAACTCACTAGTCCTTCACTACGGAGTGTCACTTCATATAACCCTCGCAGCTGGAGAGGGGATTTCACATTTAGTGGCCATGGTATTCAAACGGATGCACTCCATTATCATTCACGTGCACCTCTGGGATAGAGTGAGCGGAGAACTGGGACGGGAATCGAGAACTGGTTCTAATCATCCGATCCATCGGACTCGTGTGCCTCCGAGCGTATCAATTCCTTTGGTCACGTTTTTTGCGGACAGCTGCGTGTTGCAAAACAATGACGCATGCGTCTACACTGCTGGAAACTTCCGAACGTCCAAAGCGTGGCTTCATTTCATGAAGATAGATGAGAACAGTGCTGCTATCTGTAAAATGATCATTTCAGTCAAGTAAGGGTGGAAACAGCAATATGCTGAAACATCTTTCTACACAACATAGGCTTAAAATCCACGAATGTCGTGTATTTGACGCCACTGCTTCCCAGCCGAGCGTCACGTCCGTTACCGAGGGTAAATATCCTCTTATAACATGAGTCCCACGCAGCTCCTCTGTGTTCAGACTCAGAGGTAGTAAAACGGTTGCGTTGATGCCAGGGATGCACCGATACAGACAAAGCGTATTAATTAAACACTGATATATGATCGATACTCTGTATTAGAAGATACACAAAGCCCAGGTGGACGAGGGGAGAGTAACAATAAATTGAGCCGGAAGGGAAGGAAAAAGGAGCGGAAAGCTGATCCAGATTGCAAAAAAGTGTGGTATTTATTTACCAACAGAGGTTTGTTTAAACCCACAGAGAAACAGGTACAAGTGGTAAACAAAGTTACTGAATCTTCAGAGAAAATACAACGCTCACAGCGTCCACAAAATGTACAAAGTTTACAACTATAGCTCGTCTGCCATTCGACGACACGGCGGCTGGCCCCACGCCTAGCAGCTGTCTCTCTCGGTCTGTCTCGGTCTCTCTCGGTCTCTCTCGGTCTTTCTCTGTCTCTCTCGGTCTCATTCGGTCTCTCTCGGTCTCTCACGGTCTCTCTCTGTCTCTCTCGGTCTCATTTGGTCTCTCTCGGTCTCTCTCGGTCTCTCTCTGTCTCTCTCTGTCTCATTCGGTCTCTCTCGGTCTCATTCGGTCTCTCTCGGTCTCTCTCTGTCTCTCTCGGTCTCATTCGGTCTCTCTCGGTCTCTCTCGGTCTCTCTCAGTCTCTCTCTGTCTCTCTCGGTCTCATTTGGTCTCTCTCGGTCTCTCTCTCTACGGCAGCTCTCCCTGCGTTCTTCATACAGCCTCAGCTGATCAGTACACGAGCTGCAGGTGTGAATCCATCGCCCGCAGCAGAACAGGGGAGGGGCAGGGTGGCGCCTGAAGAGGATACACAAGAAAAAACACACACAGCAGGAAGGTGCACAGCAAAACAAACACGGCACGTAACACCGGGTATCGGGACTGACAAAGTCGGATCGTGCGTCCCTAGTTGAAGCTGTAAACCTGTGTACACCTACTTTTTTTCCACACAGAAAATTGATCAGGAATCAATAAGGGAATTGATAAAGAATAGGACCAATAAGAAGAAGAATTCATAATGCTGTTGGCATCAATAAAATCGGATCAATTCCCATCCCTAGTGGAGAATATGTAAACCTCCACATGAACATGCAAACACAGGCAGAGTCAAAAAGGTGGGTGGGGTCTGAAATAAGATTCATCATCTGCTACATCGCCTCTGCTGCCTGTTATCAGAACGACCTGCCTCCTGGTGCTCTGTACGTTCACCTGATCCTCCGACTGCGAGCCTCGGTTTTAAACTATAAAACTGCCATTAACACCTGCCTTGTGTCCTGCGTTAAATAAACTCAGTCATTATGTGTACATAGGCCCTTGGGAAACTCCTGAGACCTTGAAATCTCCTACCCTCATTGTTAACCCAGATTAGCGTGTGTGAAGTATTGATGCAGCAGCCTGCATGCCATTAAGGGGAATGCTGTGAGCAGCCAGAATGTTACATTTGTTTTGAAACAACACTGTACACTGTAAAAAGTAACATTAATCCTACTAAATAAGACTCAAAACAGCATAACTCTTAGTGTGTGTGTGTGTGTGTGTGTGTGTGTGTGTGTGTGTGTGTGTGTGTGTGTGTATATATATATGTATTAAAATGGCTTAAATCAGTCATTCAAAGGTTGTAGAAATGCTAAAACAGGTAAAGTAGGATTTATTTTTTTCTGACATCCCATTGTAAAATCTCAAAAGAATTGGTAACATGTTTTTTTATTTTGCATTAACGTCACACAGAATTGGATAGCACTTGTATACATTTATCACATTCAATCAAATAAACAAGCTTTTTCCAAGGTAAACCAAATAGATACTTGATAATATATGTTTGTTGTTTTCTGTGTTCCACTATAGAAAGTGTTAAAAAGTCATGTTTTATCTTACAATGATAAACATTTGGGCAGAGTTGTCCATAACCCTAAGTAACTGATATCGCTTCATGTTTTGTTGTAGTTTTTTCTTAAGTTTTGGTTATTATAAAATTGGTCTTAAATTCGAATTCCAAGTCATATTAAAAAGTCTTAAATCTAACTTCCATTAGGAAGCCTGTATGATGATGTAGGAAGACTGAAGAAGTACAATATTCTACATGTATGGTGAGTGTTGGTGTACTCCCATTGTGTTATTTTTAGTAATTTGGTTATTGCTGTGACCTTTGGCCAGGCAGCCGCTGCAGACAGGCATATACCTTCGTGACACATGGCATCGCCAACCGCTTCTTTTTACCCGCTGAGCTTCCCCAAAGCCCCTCAAAAAAAGAAAAGAAATGTATTAGATGTACTTAATGCATTAATGGTAGGTCGGTATGTGCACTGAATCTAAGTGTTGCGCATTATGCATTCAGCTTTAGGCTCCATGATAAAATACCTACTACCTGTGTGTGTGTGTGTGTGTGTGTGTGTGTGTGTGCGTGCGTGCGTGCGTGCGTGCGTGCGTGCGTGCGTGCGTGCGT
>JAOVVB010150720.1:0-11831 GCA_028570985.1 Heterobranchus longifilis | reverse complement strand
AAGTCCCTCCTTCCTTCCTTCACCGCAGACGGGGCAGAGCGCTGCCCAAGACGATTGTGATTGGTTTAAAGAAATACAAACAGGCCAAGGAGTTGTTTCCACTATACCGGAGTGAAAGCTATTCAATCCAGCCCTCCCCCCAGCGTGGACTCAGTGCTGTGGAGTTAGGTCTGGCTATGCGAGACTAGTCCCCATAATAACCATTTCATTGTAGTACACAATTTTTACAAACACAAACTAGAGACCTAGGGCATTCAGAGGATGTATAGTTTCTAACAATAAGAAACTTTACAAACACAAACTAGAGACCTATAGGCATTCAGAGGATGTATAGCTTTCCTAGGTATATTGAGAATAAAGGAGTTTCTGAGCAATTTCCAGAACAGAAGTGCTTGCCATCCAATTGCAGAAAAATGCAATTCTTACAGACAACCCAAATGTCAAAATTTTTTTAAACAAAATCACAGCATGAACTTTTCTATGGTGTTCCTCAAGGTCATAATGTGGTATTTGGAGGCGCTTTTAACCATTTTTATAAATTCTCCGGTGGTCAAAAATGGATAAATTGTGCACCAAATATGTGTAACACATGGTATCAACCCTAAAATTACTGCAACAACTTATGAGACGTATATACGTCATTATATACTTCAATCATAATGTTCTAAGCACTTATACACTCTAAAACTTCAAAATTGAATAGGCGCCTAAAAAAAACACAATGTTTATGACTAGAAAACCTTGACACACAAAGCTGAGCTGCATCTCAAATTAATCTTCAGGTTTGCAACTTTCAAATGATGTTCACCACTTCTATGTGGCATCTACTGTTGACCTGCTATCTCCCCATAAACATCCCCTGCCCCCCACTCCCACTGCCCTTAAAAAGGGGGGTTAGACCCTTAGGCCTCCTCAGGTTAGTCGGGTGGTGCCCGGGGGAAAGCAAACATGTTCTGTTTTCTGCTGGTCGTGCATTACATTATTAAACATTTTTGTTTGTGGGAAGTCAGTGAGGGATCATGTTCTTGTCACTGCAAGCTTTATTACACATTCAGATATGTACATGCTACTTTTATTCTCATGCACACAAAAGGTGATATACAACTACAGGCTGTTCACAAGCTCAGACTGACTGATGCTTATTTGCTTCTGTACGACTCCAGGCTATCTGTCTTTAGCTCAGTTCTGTTCTTGATTAAGTTGAATTAAGTCTAAAGTCATTTTAAAATGTATTTAAGTCAGAGATCTATTTTTAGCTCGTCATCATCTCGTCTTCGTCATGGAAAAAAGGTTGTTGACAAAGACAATGAACACTGATTTATATATGATTGTATATAATATGGTTTTATCCGTATTTATGTATGATTTTATTACTATATAAAATCACATATAATACTGTTTTATCTGTATTTATATATGATTGTATTCATATATAATTATATATAATAGGCCTCCAGTTTTTCAGTTGTGATTGTGTTGCTTTAGAATCATTAGCTTGAATATCAGTGAAAAACAAAAAAACTGCAGCTTAAATTCACTGAAAATGGGTCATTGTTTTGCAAAATTGAACAGGAAAAGCATTGTCTATGTTTCAGCCAATCAGCACGATTTCCACTTTGTAAACCTTGATCACCTTGTGACTAAATCTTCCATTTGCGTAGGAAGACATCAGTTGTGCAAGAGAAGAGTGCTGTTAGCACAATGATTGGAAGACTGGCTGCTTTGATTCTTCTCAGTACATTGTGTGAGTGCAACTTTACTTTTCTACTTTATGATCAATACTGCTTTATTGAACAATCTGTAAAAATATGACAAAACATATTAGGTATTTTTGTATTTTTCTTGACTTGTATTTGTATTGTATTGTATATAGCCTACTATTTGTATTTAATTGTCTTGACATGAAGAGTTTATTTGCAAAAACAGATAAAAGCCATGGTTTATGAAAATCAAAATATTCAGAGATATTGTTTCAAAACAATCCAACACAAGTTTGATTGATACTCCCTGGATTGGACATAAAAAATGATCTAGGAAAATAAATAAAAAGGAAGATATAGTTTTTTTTTTTTTGCAAATTAACCCTTCATATATTTGCGGTTTTCATAGTTTTTGTCCTCGTAAGTGTTTTTCTCTTTTCTTCAGCCCTGACTCAAACTTCAGAGGTTCCTCACCAGATCTCTGTGACTGTGGTTGAACTTGGAGATAGTTTGACTCTGACATGTCAATTCTCTGAGATTGGAGGCAGGTTGTTATACTGGTATAAGCTGAAGTTTGGATATATGGTCCAAACAGTTGCAATGGGAGCAATTAACCAAGGACCATTTGAAAACTCAAGATTCATGGTTCAAAAATTGAACGCTCAGTATGTTCTTAACATCACAAATGTCAGAAAAGAAGATGAAGCTACATACTTCTGTCAAGGAGGAACGCCATACGCAATGGAATTTATTAACGGCACATTTTTGTCTGTGAATGGTAAAGTATGTTCCATTTAAGTGTTTTTGTTTGCTATGTTGATATCACCATGAAACTTCCCCAGTTGATAATTTACATTAAGACAATTATTTTTTGTATTACAAGGTTCCTGAAATTTGATATTTAAATATAAAAATTAGGCATTAGCTAATTAAATATATGCTAATTTGCATACATTTCCAGAGTGGAAATCTGAACATTAGATTAAGCCAGGTTCAAAATTCTTATTTCATTTTGTTGACATATTAAAAGTCTAAGGTATTTACAAAGGGAATTTTGGATATCTCTTTTTTTATCACTCCATAAATCAGAAAATATCAGCAGCCATTAAAAAAAAAGTTTTTGCCACATTTTTAGGAATACAATGTTATATTAATCAGGTATATAAACAAAAGATAAGTATTATAGATAAGTAACACTACAGGTGAATAGGGTAAAAAACAAAAAAAACAAAACAAATATAGATATCACCATGAACCTTCCCCAGTTGATTACTTACATTAAGTTTCTTACAAGTTTTCTGAAATGTTATGTTTAAATATACAAATGAGGCATTATCTACTGCTAACTTTTGATGAATTTAGGAGAAATGTATAGACACAAATAGACGAAGTATAATAAACACCTAAATGTGTATTTTGTTAAAAAATTGACCAGTACATGAAAGTGTCTCGACTCAACTGTCTTTTTGTGAATCCCACAGATCGAAAAAATCAGCAGAAATCTTTCTACGTAAAACAAAGTCCAAAGACCGAGTCGGTCCAGCCGGGCGACTTAGTGACTCTCCAGTGTTCACTTCTCTCCAAAAACAAAGAAAACGCAGATCAGTGTCCCGGTGAACACAGAGTGCACTGGTTCAGATCTGGATCTCACCCAGGCATCATTTACACTCACAGTCACGAAGAAGAAGAGGAAAGAAGTTGTGTCTACAGTCTGTCCAGAACTATACAGAACTCCTGGGATACTGGGACGTACTACTGTGCTGTGGCCACGTGTGGAGAGATCCTGTTTGGTGAAGGAACTAAAGTGGAGACAAGTATGTTTTTACAGATTTATTTAAATCAAAATGCATCTATACTGATTATTATTTTATTACTTTCTAAGTGCAGTGTTGATCATATGAAAGAGAAACAAAAACATTCTTCTGCTCCATGAAATTACATTTATTTTTAGGACTTTGGTTTTTTTTCTTGTAAGATACTGGATAGTTTTCTTTCTTCAGGCCTCTAAAAATGATTCAGATTAGGTCAGCTTTGGTGGTGAGGTGCGGCGAGTTTCAAAGGGTCACAAACCACGGAGGTTGGAAACCGCTGAATTCAGGCTGGTCTCAATCCCTGTTCAGAATCAGATTTACTTGTGGTGGACTTGCAACACATAGGGCTGCTCGACTATGGCAAAAATGATTTGGGCCAATATTAAGATCACAATTATTTAACACGATTACTCATTGACTTTGGAAATATCACACATTTAATAAACTTTTTTAAAATGTCTATTTAACAGTGGATTTGTGGACTTTAAATATAATTCAACTGACAAAGAATAATGTAATTTAATTAATAATTAATAATTAATAATTAAATAATATATACATTTAAATAAATAATATCAAAATAAATGAGATCACAATAAATAAGATAAACTATGTTGTAACATTAGCGCACTTCCACAACCCACTGAAAAACAACTAAATATGAATATTCAATGTATCAAAAATAATAAATAAAAAAATACATTAGACCAAACTAAATTAGATCAAATATAGGGTTGGGTATCATTTGAATTTTATTGATTCCGATTCTGCTTGTCAATTCAGGATCTTATCGATTCTCAGTTTCGATTCCAGGTAAAAAATAATAAAATAAGGGAGGTCAAAAATATCTTTTTTTCAGAGCTCACTTATTAAAATAAGTCAATTTAAAGTTGTTTGGATTCGGTTCTAATCGGTTCTCATTTTTTAACTGGTACCTGGTTCTTGGCAATTTGCTATCGGTTCTAGGACTGCCACAACCTAAACATATATTCAATATTTTGGTAAACTACATTCAACATATTCCAGTCAGAAACTCAGTGAAAACAGGCAAAAGCGCACCACTGTGAAGGAAAAGGGGGTGCACTGGTTTTATAACACACGACAAAATGAGAGCATCATTGTGAAACAGAATGCAGCACAATAATTGTTTTATCTTGATTATCTTGTTTTCATAATTGTTGGAAGCCAAAATTGTAATTGAAAATAAAATTTGATCAATTGTCCAGCCCAACAACACGTACGTAGTGCGTCGTTAGTGCAGGGTGGGGTTTAGCTGCCTCTTCCTCTCTATGTTATTTCTGTGTGTGTTTCTGTATGATTGTCTTTGTTGTGACCGTGTCAGTGAGGTGTGAGCTTTTTTTTTTTTTTCTCATTCCAGGTTCACATCTGTGGCCATTCGTCATTGTGCTTGGGTCACTGCTGGCCTGCTGTGTGATTGTGATTGTGATTGTGATTACCGCTCTAATTATCTCCAGAAATCAAAAGCCAGATTGTGAACATTGCAAAGGTAGGTTCATTGTCAGTAGATTATTAGATAACCAAGTCAGGAACCAGCATTGATATATATATATATATATATATGTATGTATTATTATTTCGTTTACAGCTCTATCTGGGTTACTTTTTACTGCTGTCCTAAGCTTTACTACACTCAGTAATGGAATAAAAGCCAGTGAAAAGTGAAAATGGGTTGTGACCAGTTTTTGACGGGCTAGTTGGTGATCCTGAGGAACATTAAAGTGAAATGACAACAATAACTTTATTGTCTTTAATGTCTTGCTTTCATGAACAGGAGAAGCTTCCAATCATGCTGAACATGAGGATCAACCAAGTAATGTGGTAAATATGATTTAGATATCATCTAATGCACGACTAGTCTCGCATCGCCAGGCTTTTCTGGCTGCACGAGTTATCAGTCTGGTATCGGGGAAAAAACTTGTTTGTATTTCTTTAAACCAATCACAATCGACAATGTAATTGGTTTCCCAATTACATTGTCATGACAAACATAATCACTGCCTGGATTATGTTCAACAAGACACTAGACTAACAGCTTAAATAAACGGTTCCTGGTTCAATAATTTGGTTAGAATATAAATCAGATATATTTAGATCCTTTACAGCACATTGGATACCACAGCTTTTCATGTTTAATTGTATATACAATGTGAATTGGTTGTGGTATTACAGCGCTAACAATCCAAACTATCATTGACAGGATGGTGATGAGGCGGCACTGAACTACGTAGCGCTGGATTTCAGCTCAAGAAATGCAAAGAGATGGAAGAGTAACAGGGAGTTACCACAGGAGTGTGTGTACTCTGGCATGAGAGACTATGATCAGTGAAGTGCATAGACTATAAAAATAGTGGACATAATAAACATGATGTCACCCATTGGTTTGTCGACTACCATTATGAAGCCTTGAGTTTGGCATTTTCACCATCGCCATTTTGCGCTTTTGAAACCGGAACCGGACGTTGTCAGGGCAGGGGGGGGATGATGTGGCTAAGCCAGTGGCGGTGACGTTTCAATGGCGCTGCGCCGCGCTAACAGCTAACGAGGGAAAGTTTGATTTGATTTGCTGGTTGAAAACCTGCAAACTTTCCCTTGAGTAGCAGCTAACGCTAGCGCTCGCTAGTTAGCTTGGTTAGCAGTGTGCTACCGAACGCTGAACAAAACATTTTTCGGTGACCAAAGTGTTACAGTAAACTTCTAGAAAGTGAAAACACACTGTGAAAGGGTCAACGTTGTAAGACGATAACACCCAGAACAAGTTCACGTCTATATAAATGTACACAGGGCCGTGGTTAGCATTGCTAAAGCCTGTATCCTGTCGCTAACATGGCAGCCTGTCAATCACACACCTGCCACCAAGCCACACCTGCAAACATCCCCTGCTTCAGCGTCTATTTTCTTCTTAACGGGACCATATTTACAAAATTAACATCATTCTGTATTGAAGATTTGAAACTAGTGATTCAGACCATAAACTAACTCTGAAACCGTTTACTGAAGTAATAGATCAAGTGAGAAGTAGAGTCATTTTCTCATAGACTTGTAAACAACCGGATGTCTTTTTGCAACTACTGGTGTCTCCCCCTGCTGGCCATAGAGGGCAGAATGCAAGGTTAAGGCACTTCCGCATTGGCTTCAGTTTTCAGACCTGGAAGCTCCGTCCATTATTTTTACTGTCTATGTAAACTGCTGTCATGAAGAAAGAACGTCTCATGTGTTCATTGTAACATAAATTAATTTTCATGCAGCTGTGATTCCTGTTTAGGTGAATTAAAAGAGATAGGAGATTGTAATCTAAAATTAAATTCAACGGTTAATGTTATTGTTAAAAGCATAATCAGAGATATTAGGTTAAGATACTGATAGCATTTGTGTTGTGGTGTTGCCTGGTTAAACCAAGAATATATATTTATTATTATCTTATTTGTTTTATTATTATTGCTTGTGCGATTGATGTTGAATGATCACTCAAAATATGATTGAAATATGAATGTAAAAAATGTTTATCAACATTAAAGAGAAAATCCATCTATGTTCTATGAGACACTTTTTTTTTTGAATATTTACTCATTCTTTATTTTGTTTGATAAAGACGCCTGGTTTTTCTTCAGTTTGGCAATGTGTCTAGTTTATAGTTGCTGAACCTGCAAACATTTTTTGACATACATGTATTTGATGAGACAATTGTCCAAGATGATGATATGGCGATGGACTTTTCTAAGGTAAGCATGGAATTTGGTCATAATGGGACAGCAGGGGTCAAAGTTGGTAATATAGAGCTGCCTGGATAGAGGAGGAACATAAAGCGTAAAACCATTTAGATTTGCTCCCAAGTCAAGCAGAAAATCTCAACATCTCCACCCAGTGCTCCAAACAGCTATTTGGGTGATAATTTGTTATTTATGGGTTCATCATTGCACCATTTCACATGGCATTACATTTAAAGAGGAAAGAATAATCTAAATGCAGGTTTGACAGTGTAGCTGTGTATTTTTCCCCATGAAATGATGGAGTACTCTCTTCAGCAGGGAAGATGTATGCAGCTCCATGGAGTGTTAAAATAAATGTCCTAAATTGAAACATACAAATATTATTAATTTATTTTAAATATGAAACCACAACACCTTCATTTCAAGATTTTATCTGGCTCATGTTTTAAAGTGAGTTTAAAAAAAAAAAAAAGTTTTTTCAAATTTTATCTTTTTATCAGGATCATGCTGTAGTATCATATGATCTGTATCATTTTGCCAGAGTGAATGTGTTTCACTCTAGAAAATGAATTTCTGTATATTATGTAAAGGGTAATAATCTAGATACATTAAAATGAAATTAAGATATTTTTTTCCACCCAGATTTCCCCTTTAGTTTGCGCTTCTTTCTCTCGTTGTTTGCATTCACAAGTCAACAAGTTGGTTGCCACCACATTTACACATAGAAAACATTTGTCATTTAATTCAATATGTTTTAATTGCAAAAATTGTAATAGCAGCAATTTACAAATAATTACAGTTCATATATGCAACAAAAATATATTATAGGCTTACATAGTTCTAATATCAATATCAACAAAAACAAATGTGACCACACAGTCTAACATTATAAACAGTATTAACATTTAACTTGAGAGTACACACTTTCTTCAGCAAACTCTCTCTTCTTTCTTCCTCTCGATGTTTTTTTCTCAGAAAAACTCAGTGCAGCGTAGTTCAATCTGTCATCAGCTCCAGTCTGTGCAGAAAATAAAAGTTTATATACACACACACACACACACACACACACACACACACACACACACAGAGTGATATAAATATACAGTATTTTAATGGAGTAACAATAACATTAATTTGGTATTATCACTTACAATATCATGTACCGGGTGGTGCAAGTTGTCATGTTGTTTTCCTGAAAGAGCACTTTCCATTCCTAAAGATAAATGACATAATAATACATAAACTTAATCTGATTTATTAAGTAAGAGTATATGTCATAAAATACAAAAGGATGCAAGTTTTCTTTCATTATTTAGGGTAAAAAATACATTTACTGCTATTGTTCATTGTTGTTCATTGTTGTATTTTTTTTTTTGCAACAATTATATAGTCTTACAACACTTACCTTTACATTGTTGACATACATTTCGGTTGCAGATGAGGACAACATTTCCGACAACAGAAATGACCAAGCAGAGTATTAACAACCCCACTGCAATAAATACAGGTGTGTTGTTGTGTGATGTTTGCTCTAGAAAAAAAAGAGACGGATCAATCAGGATGTTATCAACATATTTTGAGTGTTTCCATTACTGACAGAATCTTACCGATTTCCACTTTAGCTAAATCTCCAAATAATATCTCCCCACATGTGGCCACAGCGCAGTAATAAGTCCCGGCGGCATCAGAGGAGTGGACGTTCTTAGAGAAGCGATAAACACATCTCTTCTGAGTGTCAGATCTCTTGTCACATTCATCATGTGTTCTTCCATCAGTGTAGATGATGTTTGGATGAGATTTATCTGATCTGGCTCTGAACCAGAACACTCTGTGATCTCCTGTGCAGGACTTCTCCTCGGAGTCAGAGAGGACTGAGCACTGCAGAGTCACCGGGTCTCCTGGACGGACTGGATCAGATGCTGTCGGCCACTGAACAACAGAATAGTTTGATGTCCTCGGAGTGTTTCCTGCGTTAAAGAAAACTGTTAAAATGATTTCCGAGCACATTTTGAAAACCTAACCCCAGGGTCACACTGGCCACTTAAGCGCCGCGATCTGTCAATTAGCCTGGCTGTTCACATCAGAAGTGCATTTCTCTGTGCCGAGAAATTCCGTACAGAGAAGTGATTCTGCTCTGCTCTTTTCAAATCACATGTAGAGCTGATCTGTGTGTGCACGTGTGTAGCCAGTGTGATCTCACAGAAATACGTGAAATGAACGTGACCTCTTAACACCGAATTATGTGGTGGTGTCACATATTATGTTGAATTTACGTGGTTCCCTCCATGAGAACAATGTCAATGAAAAGTCATTAGGATCTTTTGCTGTGGTGGACACACGAATTCACAGGTTCGGCATGTATCCTGTGCCTAAACCTAAGTAAATGAAACTCATGGAAATGTAGATGTGGTATTTAATCCAAACCATGACGTTTTTTTTCTAAACCTACTGACGAAAGCCACGGAAATGTAGATGTTTTTTCTGTGGCTAAACCTAACGAGACTCACAGAATTGTATATGCTTTTTTTGTCGTGTTGGCAACATGTCATTTTAACCGTCGTGGCATCACGTAATTGTAACACAATATGTGACCCCACCACATAACTCGGTGTTAAGAGGTTGTGGGCATTTCATGCATTTCTGTGAGATCAGGGTGGTGCATCTGCTTGTCTCTGTCGCTCTCTGTTTAGACACAAGGGACACATATGTGGAATAAGTAAGCCATGTAATAAAAAAACAAAAAACAATGACAAACAGCAGTGATACTATTTCCTAATAAATATAGTGGATGAATAGATTTTCAAATTTCATCATGTGGGGGATAAAAATAGTTGGAATTGAAAGAGAACAGGGAGAGGGGAAGGAAAATCAAAAGGGTTGGCACACGGGGGGTGCATATTTCATCATTTATAAGAATCAGATCATGATATGTCTTTTAAATTGTTTATAATAGATTATCAGTGTTTTCTTGCCAGATTTGCTCATGGCATGCAGAAAAGACCAAATAGACCCGACAACAGACCCGACTTTGAGAATCACTGCTCTGGATCGCGAGCCGTCCACAGAGCTCTGTGGCGCGTCCTGTGTGACCAGCACAATAGCTTAACATGGGCGCCGAAAGGAAGCAGCTAGCGCTTCCCGGCACTTCCGCGGCCAGTGTAAACCTTGTGTAACAAGAATTTAGTAGAAGTATATCTCAAAAAATGACAATAGTACAATAATTGTATGAAATTTAGCAAATGTTGAGCTGTATTATCCTGTACATGTGATCTCAAAGTAAAATTAGATTGTTGAAACATTGATTGGAGCTACAACATAGACAAAGCAGAGCAATGTACCTCATTTAGTGGATTTAACACTTGTAATGGTAAGTGGTTGAAAATGTGATTTTTTTTCTCAAATAAATAAGACGATGCAGCTTGTGGTCAGTCAATACTAAAGTACAAACATTTGGAAATAAACAGATTATCTGTATATTTAATTGGATTGACATGGGAAGATTTGCAATTTTTCAAAACATGCTTGCAATACTTAAAGTTATCTACAAGAGTGCAGGTGTGTGTCAGTATCTGAAACATTTGGAAAAAGTAATATTAGATCATGATTACCTTTTAGTGACAAATATGTCGCACTCCATTGTGGATTTACAATCCACTCCGTGAAAGCACAGTGATACATCCCCTCATCTTCTTGGATTGTCCTCAGAATGGTCAGGTTGCTCAACTTCATATCATAATTTACCTTCAATCTTGATTGAGAAAACTCTGATGCATACTCAGGATTTGTAGATTGACGCAGTGTCACAATTAATTTCAGTGTCTCCCCGGCACTTTGCTTGTACCAGTGGAGTTGTGGACGGGTGATCTCAATATTAGGCAGAGCGCACGTGAAGTTTGCAGGTTCGCCAAGTTGAACTGTGATCACAGGAACCAGTGTATCTGAATTAAATGAAAACAGACAATAGGTAAAACAATAAATAACAATTAGTGCATGATGTATAAAATGTATCATGCAAAATAAGACAGAATAAGACAGCACTCACATCCTCGATGAAGAACAAGCAGTGTAACCCATAACAGGATCATCTTGACATTGTCTCTTCTTAGGAAACTTGTTGGTATTTCAGTGAGTAAACGGGGTGACTTCCTGTCACATTGGTCTTGTGAAGCATTTCACCTCATTCTTTTCCATTCACACACTTCAAAGGAAGGTGGAAGATAGTCGATTGTCTTCGGATTGCCTTCGTATTATTTTATTTATCGATTATTGTATGACACATATTTACTGTTGCAATCTGTCTGTGCAATATTCCCTCAGGTGCAATAATGTATACAATATTCCCACTCTTATTTTATATTTTAATGTTATACCTTAGACTTGTATTGTCTTTTAGTGGCTGTACTTTTATGCTTTTCTTCTCTTGCTCCGAACAACGTTTTGCTGCATTTGTACAGTGACAATAATGTACGTATCTATCTATCTATCTATCTATCTATCTATCTATCTATCTATTGTGAAACTGTGAAAACATTATTGGACAACAAATTCAATGATACTTTTCATTCAAAACAATGGTGGCTCTGCGTAGATGC
>JAOVVB010150689.1:0-11832 GCA_028570985.1 Heterobranchus longifilis | reverse complement strand
AAGAACGTTCATGGGTGCAGATCCCGGGGGGCGGGGGGGGGCACAGGGGACATGTCCCCCTCAACATTTAGAGCATGTGCATTTGTCCCCCGCCCCCAATAAAAACATTAAAGCAGCAGAGGACTTTTATTTTAAAGAACCACTAGAACGTGACTCATAAATAAAGACAATTTCCCCATTAATTAGTGCAGAAAATTCACCAGAATGCAGGAAAGTAAGTGTTTGACATTCAATTATTTTCTGGGGGAGGACCCCCAGAACAGACCCCACGCTTTATACGTGTCCCCTTCAATGTTGCAATGAAATCTGCGCCCTTGAGAACATTACATAAGAAATGTAACTTATGTAGCCTACATACCTTTAATAAAGTCAATGTTGACTTTTGGTTTCACACGGGACACAAACAGCGACCTCCTGGGTGAAAGTCTGTGTTTGTTTGACCCATCCGTCCACCCCGACCTCATTCGTGCACAGACTTTCTTGCTCTTTATACTGTCAGTTGCTCTGAGCGTCTAATAATGATGCAGATGGGTTTACATTGGAGTTGAAAGACTGGTGCGTCTCATACAGGTGATAAAGAGTGCGTCTGTATCAGACACCGAGGGCCACTGACCAAGTGTCTGTATTTGACAGGGTGGGAATGAGAATGTGTCACCTGCATGGTGGTAAAAAACATTGCTCGATAGCGCTACGAGTGGTCCAAAACTCCACAGGATACCTTCAACCTATTTAGACCTATTAACCCACCCTGTGTTATACAGCTAACAGTACTCATTTGAATCTGCCAAGTCCTCGTGACCCAGAGAAACCAGTGCCGCCATTTGTAAATTCATTAATATTCCTACACTCTAACTTCACCAACACCCTGAAAGATGAAGAAAGATCCAGCAGGGATGTTCTTCCTGTAGCCACTGAGGAAGTTTAGTGACTCACAGTCTGCCTCCGCCTGGTTTTCCTTTTCCTTCTCCCACTTCAAAGGATTATCTGAGGGCTGAGTGGATAATTGGTTGTCTTCTGGCCTCCATGAAGGAGCCTCCCGGGTGAGGAAAAGGGCAGGAAGGATTAATGTCAACTCTGAAACCCAGGCAACCACCTTTATAACTTGTTCCTGCCTACACCCACGCCATCTGTGTTCACCCCTGCACCAGCCCCTGTATGGCACAATTTATACAATTTTATTTTTAAGACTACTAATATGTCATTTATATCAAAGTTTACTGAACTCAAAGATGTTAATTTAATTAGGGCAGCAACTAATCAATTATTTGCATTATTGATTAATCTGCCAAATATTTTCTTTATTAATCTATTATCATTTTGTCTGTAAAATGTTTTAATCATAATTTCATAGAGGCTAAGGTGAGGAGTTCAAACATCTAGTTTTGCCCAAAGATATTTAGTTTACTATCATATAAAACAATGAAAAACAGCACGAAATCTTCACATTTGAGGAGCTGGAACCAGAAAATGTTTGGCAGTTATGCTTGAAAAGTGACTCGAAATATGATTAATCAAAATAGTTGCCGATAAATTTTCTGTCTATCAGCTCAAAATGTAATCTCAACTCAATGTCTCAACAATGTTGAAACTTCCTTTCAAATCATGCAAAACAGTTATTTTGAGTGCAAAGAGTTGTTGTGGAAGTTGTAATTAGAATGTTTAAACTAATTTTTAAAAAATAAAGGAAACAACATGATGTAGAAACAAGGAAGAATTACTTAAATTAAATAAGAAGCACTTAAAGGTCCCATATTCTGCTCATTTTCAGGTTCATAACCTTTATTTTGGGTTTCTACTATGTTTACATGCTTTAATAAAATAATGTGTTTTTTACATTATTTTTCTCAATATACCTGTATTCACCCTCTGCCTGAAACGCTCCGTTTCAGTGCCTGTCTCTTTAAGCCCCCCTCCTGAAAAAGCCCAGTCAGCTCTGATTGGTCAGTGTTTCCGGGTCTTCTGCTTCTGCGCTCTCTGTGTCTCTGCACCGTCATTGCAGCCAGGGAATGACTGTAACGGCACTGTAGCAGCACTTTCTACCTATATATAGTATAGTTGTGACAGCACAACCTTGCAGAAGTCCTGACAGCTCGTTTAAAGGCACAGTTTCTGAATACAGGCTGTGTGCCTTTCTCCGTGGATTGAGCGTTTTGATACTTTCACAGTATTTATATAGCACCTAGACTGGCTTTATAATCAAAAGACATGGAAATCTCACTTTTTATAATATGGGACATTTGAGGTGAACATATACAACCAATATTAAATATCTCTTTAAAGCCTTCCTTTCTGATCCCACTTTTGTCACTTAGTAACTTAATTTTGAAGGCTGAGAAGAGCTGAAATTGGCAGGGTGTCCTGCTGGCATGTCACCATCAAATCTGTGCTGTTAATACAGCAGGACTGAATTTACAAAGCACTAGACCAACAACAACAAATAGTTTAGGACTGAAACTTGGCTTTGTGTCTGTTTCATTCCACCGTTGCAATGGTGTTAGACTGATTTACAATTTCATGTTGAAAGTGTCAGATTGCAATGCTATATGAGAGGAATTTACATTTCTAGTTTCAGCTGATTTGAAGGTTGACTCAGTGGTATATCCACACACTATAAATGAGGTTTCTACTTCCTTTGTTGGTTTGTTTTTCACTTTGATCCCTATATTTTACCATGCAAGGCTGCTATGTGGACTGGTGCATGTCTGGCCAGAGTAAGATACAGAACGATTTCCCCTGCAATCAGAAGACGAGAAGAGACAGATAGACAGATGGAGAGGAGGAACACAGGGCTCCATGAGAAGTGACTCACGTTCATTTGTATAATCAGGGTATATTAAAGGAAGGAACATCACACCCTCATTGCAGCAATGAGCCATGTGTACTGTTGCTTCATGGTTGTGGAAACCTGCAAACTTCTCCCACCCCCATACATATGATATGTACTGTCCTTATATGAGGCCAAACGATGCACCTTGTTCTTGAAGTTGCAGTAAGTTCCATCACTGTCAAGATTTGTGACATATCGTTATTTCTTCATTTATTTTTGGCTGCATGCTCTTGCTCTGGCCGAATTGCTTTTGGTGTGGAAATAATAAGAGCATGAGTGGGAGGATTAAGTGATTGGTTTTAATTTGACCATCTAATTTGTAGTAACTCTTGAGACTTCTGTGGAGTAATTTATATGCACCAAACAACAAACTAAAACATGTAGCTACTATTAAAGGCCCCATACAGCACCCTTTCCACACCAAACATCACATCATTGTGGAAAGTGCACAGTCTGCATTTGAATGCAGACCATGTACACTCAACTACATGCAAGTGGAATGTCAACTATGTGGACTTTGATTGGCGGGATGGAAAGGGGGCTGTACACTTATCACAGATTGTACTTTCGATAAAATAGGCCTGCACAACAAACCTGCGGCCAATTAATCATATTACTAAAATCTCCATAGTATTCCTGTAGGCTTTGTGGTGCATCTCTTTTGCTCGACACAGAGAATATAGTGGCAGTGCATGGCGCTGTGAGTGAGGTGAAAGGTGGTGATTATTCTTTGCCCAAAGCTTCTCTTGCATTGCCAGCCCTGCCTCTCCTCACTACTGTGCAATTGTCCTGTGAGAGAAAGAGGAGTATTCTGGATCCCAGAATTCCTCACAGCACCCCTATAATGCAGATTCTTTCATACTACTTCATAATACTTTTTGTCTGCTTTGTTGTCACAAAATAGGTATTTTCCAGGGCAGACATTTTGACATTTTTTTTGTAAAAGCACAGGAGAAATGATTACATGAATGGTGGCTATTCCATTTAAGCATCCCAATAAGCCATACGAGTGAAGCATGTACAATAAGCCTTTTTCAAAACAAATATTTTTACTTGTCATAGGAAAACTATATGTGTTACTAATGACATTAACAATGGCGGTTGTACTCAGGTGTCCCAGTAAGCCATGAGAATGGGTCAGTGAGCCAGCATGCACAATACCCTGAAACTGGGTCATGTCTAGATGGTAACCCAAGATTTGCAAAAGTCTCACGAGATGGTTACGGTAGGCATTGACCTCGAATTCAGCAATCATTAATTTTATTATTTACACCTGTGCTTTTCTTACTGTGACATGTCCAAAAGTCTTCAGTGACACAGGGGCTGTATGTCAGGGTCCTCAGAGCACCTAAATGGGATGCAGCCATTATTCATTTTATTACACCTGTGATAGTCCTTTTATTGCTTTGTAGATACTGGTGCTATACACTTTCCTAGTAGTAGTAGTAGTAGTAGTAGTAGTAGTAGTAGTAGTAGTAGTAGGATAAGGAGGCATAATAATAATAATAATAATAATAATAATAATAATAATAATAATAATAATAATACACTTTATTTGACTTGTAGCCTACCTTGCTGCAGCACAACGTGTTTTACAATAAGGAAATTGCATGACATTAATATAACATAAAAACAGTGATAAAATAACATAATTGATGTAAATAAATAAAAAAAGATGTAATATAAATCAACTTCAATTCAAACAACAACCAAGTTGTACAAAACAATTGCTGTTTATTGGTCTTCGTTTGTAGGCTATGTGTGCGAGCACTGAGCACGCGCAAGAGAGGGTGGGGGAGGTTAGGGGATGTAGCGTGGAGTGCAGTTTTTGTAACCCGTGTGACTTCATTTCCCAGATTGCACCGCGCCCCATGATGTTCCCAACAGCTGACAGACGGTGAAAGCCTCTGCCAGAGCTGTCGGTGGAAGAGAGTAGCCTGTCGTCTGTAGCCTACACGGACCGAAAATACAAGTCGAGCACTGCTGGACTTCGGACCGCTTCTCAACCTGGGTCTCCGTCGAGCATCTTGTTTTGATAAAAAAAACAAAAACATTTTGCATCCTGACTTTTCCTGATTGGGAGCTGGGGACATTTGCTGTCAGCAGCTAACTTCCACAATAGGTCGCTGCGTCGCTGGACTGCTGCATGTGTTTTTATTTGAGCTTAACAGTTTGACTCCAGCCCTTCCAGCCGTGCCCAATGCTGAGGAATGGATAGTGTGTCTGCTAAAGGTGGGAAGATGGTCGAGAGTGATGAGCAGCCGGAGAGGGATAGTGGCGGCGGCGGCGGCGGCGGTGGCGCAGCGATGGCCGCACTACATCAATGCGAACTCATCCAGAATATGATTGAAATCTCCATCTCCAGTTTACAGGGGCTACGGACCAAATGCGCCGCGTCCAACGACCTCACACAGCAAGAGATACGCACTTTAGAGGTAATGAGCTTTTCAGATATGTCACAGCCCCGTCCTGCGATACACAGCAGTCTAGTCAAATTGCGGAGTCATGAAGCCCTAACACTATGTCCGCCTCATATATAGGCTGAATGTTGGCTGCAAGCGAGGCGAGTGTCACTGAGCTGAGCACATTTTGTCGCTTACAATCTACTACTGGGTCGATGCATTGAGGTGCAGGTGACTCAAAAATGATATTCAAGTTGTGGCTTCATTATTTCTGTAGACGATTCCTAAATGGTCGAGGTATCAGTGATGCCTGATCCAGTTATTTGTGTGACCTCTTTCTCTAGGTGGAAATATTTGCCAGGATAGTTCACAGCACCGTGCTGTGCAGCTGAATCCAGTCTGGCCTAATGGCACACATTCAATAAGCTGATAGTGCTATCATGTATGTTACCTTGTGCTGTTTTTTCCTGCATCTGGATGCAGATTCAGTTCAATCGTGTTGGGATGACTTGACATTGCTTTGCGCAAGAGCCATGGCTCTGTAGGGCCTCAGCATATCCTGCATAGTAGGCAGTGTGGTAGAGAAGTCATGCCTGGTCGCATGCAGGCATCAGCAAAGGATGCACTCTATTTTCTGTCTCCATCACCTTGCATTTAAAAAAAATATGTTCTTGTAAAATTCAGAAGCAGATTCGAAAATATCCTCTTTTTTTTCAAGTAACTACACCATGATCAGTGTTTTTATATAAAGTGAGCCTTATTTATCTTTTTAAAGGGGATGTATTATGCTCATTTTCAGATTCATACTTGTATTGGGGGTTTCTACTAGAACATGCTTACATGCTTTAATGTAAAAAACACCTTTTTTTTAAATTTTATTTTTTATCATAGTGTTTCTGAATACACTTGTATTCACCCTCTGTCTGAAACGCACCGTTTTAGCGCCTGTCTCTTTAAGTCCCCCTCCCGATAAAGCCCAGTCTGCTCTGATTGGTCACCGCTTCCGGGTCTTCCGCATCTGCGCTCTCGGCGTCTCTGCACCATCATTGCAGCTGGGGAAAGACTGTAGTTGTGACATCACAACCATGAGTAAGTCCTCATTTAAAGGCGCAGTTTGTGAAGACGAGCTATGTGCATTTCTCTGTGGATTGACCGTCTTGATACTTTAACAGCAGGGTATTTATATATCACCTAGACCTGCTTTATAATCAACAAAGACATGGACATGTCACTTTTTACAATACGAGAAAATAATAATTTCTATAATTCCTTACTACATGAATTTTATAGTCATGTTGATGTAGCCCTTTTCGTAAGGGTCAGTATTTTTCATCTTGGGACTGCATGTTTCCACCCATGGGATGTTTACAGTCACATTTTGTTTTTGTAATATTCTCAGCTGCGAGATGACTGAAGGAATCATGTCATGGAAAGTCCAGCTTCATGTTGTTAGTAACATTGTCATGAGGGGACAACAGGCCCTGCGTCTGCTGAGGAGGGTGATTAAAAGGGAGGGGGGGGGGGGTATCTAAAAGGCTGATACAGTACATTTTGATGAGACATGGAGTTGAATAATGCCAACAAATGTGAGCTTGTAGAAGGTAGACTAATGTTTCTTTGGTATGGGCGCCAGACATACTGACATTCTAGAGACATGATAGATGGTAAATGGGTTTACTGGCTCATGGTTTATTTAAGTGTTATACCTTGGATAAAAGGAATATTCACTCCTGATTGGCTAGAGGCTATCAATTATCCATGTCTGTTTTATTTCTGTATAACTGAACACCCCATGAACAATTGTGCCGTTGCCCCTAAAAACTACCGTTCCAGAAAGCTTCCGAGCATTTAGTTTCATCCACACAGAGACGCAGTAATAGCCTGAATGAACTGGTTTTCAAATGACCTTCAGAATGGTCAAGAAGCAACATTATTTAGTGGCAGAGTTGCAGTGTATTTGTAATCTCGTTACCGTCACATTGTTTGCCTCAGCAGGCCAGGTAGCAACACTAAAGATCTATTTGTATTTGTGATGGTCGTAACAAAGTCTACAGGAAAAAGATGAACCCCAGAACAAGGGTTGATATGACAAAGAAATCCTCTGTTTTTAGGTGCAGCTTCTTATTCATTTTCATAATGTCTACAAAATAATTTGGTGGATTCTTAGCTGGCTGGCAGGCATGAGGTGCAAGTTGGCAAGCTACTGTGTGGGAACACATTTTCACAGGCTCAAGTAAAGAAGCCCAGTATTAAATGAAAAATTCAAAGTATTAACTGAAATAGAAACCAGACCAGATCACTTTGCACTTTGTCCATTTTAGCCCCCCCAACTGCTTTTGTACAATGAAAAACCTAGTCTGCTTGAATAGTTTGCTCAAAGAAATGTGAAGTCAAGTTCCCGGCCTGTCCTGCTCGACATGCTTTCAACTCTTCTTCATCCGTTGTCACGCGTACCGCGTCAGTGCGTGGAACAGGACATGATCAGCCAGAGTACTTCCTGAGGTAACGCTGTCTTTTCGATGCATTTTGCACCAGCATTGTTCTGCACGACAATAGGCAGGTCGCGCCGGTCTCACATGTTTCTTGAAGGCTATTAAATCTGCTCTGAGGTCTCTTTCCTGTAGTTGGAGGCCGTTGCGAAGGGGGGGTGCCCCTGAAAGTCAGACGTTAGCTTTGCTGGTTTGTGGTTTAGCCAGGTTCAGAATCCTCCCATATTGTATTTTGAGGATCAGAACGACTATGAATCTTTTGATTTGAAAATTTTGAGACTGTTCACTGGCTTTTAGCTGCTGCACTGGAAACAGGTATGGATGATGCTTTCTGGTTTACAGTGCAGCTAAATGTAGGTCTAGGTGGTATATTTCTGTACATTTTATTTAAACTTATTTTCACTGATTATAACTACTTTTGTCTCAATGGTCAAACTGTTTCTGCTATTCAGCCTTACATTACAGAGCATATATGTAACTTGCGTCAATGTCTTAGGTCCCAGCTCATATCAAAACGTTTAGAAACTTCCCTTGAATTGATCATTTGCTGTTGGTCTTGTTATGCATCAGCAGAATTCATTTGAAGAACGGGATTTTTTTTAAACTTTGTCAGGCAGATCTTTATCAGTTGCAGTTGTGTTTTTGATGTGTAAATGATATCCTGGTTTGTTATTTTGTGGTATCTTCATAACCTTCGTTGTAGCTGCAGGTGTTTTGTAAAATGACGTTCCCTTTTAACTGTTTTAATTCATTTTGAATTATTCGACTGTTACTTACTGTCACATTATTCTTTCTCATTTTCTTATTTTCTTCCATATGCCACAGATATATGAACAAGGGGAGAATTTGCAATGAAATGTATTCAACTTCTAAGATGAATACTGTTGCTCTCTATTGCCATATACATTCTCCCTTTTTAAAACCCATATGTCATTTTAAACAGAAATTTTAGAAATGTGGTCATGCGGGCCTTCGGTAGGCTTACTCATTGGTACTTGTTCATGTAAACTCCCGTCATATTTGCACTTTGATTGCACATAAATCTGACTGTAAAGTCTGAGTTCACAAGATTTGGTCTTGTTGTCTGTTTGAAGTGCTCGGACTGAACTGGAAAATAAAGCTTTTATGTGCTCTGCTCATGCACCTTACTTGGAATAGCCTTCAAAAAGACTTGAAACCTGGAGAATTGGTCTCTCTGCTTGATTTTAAAGCTCTTATAAGTACAATGGCGAATTAATTGGTTGGTACTTGTCACTGTGCACAGGTATTTTAATATTTTGACACGTTAATTTATTTCTTCTATTTCTTGTGGTTATTGTTGTCTGTAACTTTTTATGCTGCTGTCTTGCCCAGGTCTCCCTTGTAAAAAAAGATTGTTGATGTCAACGGGTCTTATCTGGTTAAATATGGGTTAGATAAAAGAAAAGTCTACCAGCTTCATAGTTGCAGTGCAGAACACTAAATATTTATTAATAAGGCAATGCACCAGTTCATTTGTCAAGCACATAGGGATGTCACGATTTTGATTCTAAATTGAAAATCGATTGAAATTAGGTTTCTGTCTACTTGCGCACGTCCAAAGAAAAAACAACACTTCAAAGACACACAGCGTAGCTTACTGGTAACGTTAGCCTGCTGCTAAAGACACAGTCTAGCTTACCACTAACTTTAGCTTAACAGTGTCCTGCAGCTGCACTTTCCCAGACACCATGGCCACTACCAGAGAGGAAACAACAGAACTGGAAAATCCTCCTGCTTCCCTGAAGTCACCGGTGTGGCAACATTTTGCCTTCCCCCGTGAGTTATGTAAACAACTAACGGCAAATGCTTGAGCACCGGTGCATTCAGGTGCACCTTGTAAACTCTGAGGAACTCAAGCTGTTATAAAGCACCCTTCTGCCGCCTGGTTGCTCTTCTTTTCGTTGTTACGCATCAAGACTAACAATGGCGTAGAAAAAAAAATCTAAAATTGAATTGAATCGTGATCTTAAAATCGAAAGTCGAATCGTGACACCCTTCCTCTTCATCATTATATTGTCTAAATTAGTATAAGGGAGTTTGAATGGACAAAAAAAAAGCTGGTGATTGCTTATCTGGCTCTATCTAACATTCAAATACAGAGTCATTCATCATCATTGCTAAGAGTGCTGGTCTTTCAACAAGCTTTTAAGTGGAGCTGGCAGGGCATGGGGCGCTGTCTTGATCAGCAGTCTTACTTCCTATGTCTTTACTGGCACACCATTTTGAAACCACATCTTGCCATAAGTGTGCACTTTCACTTCTTGCTTCAGCCCTCCTTCTTGAGATCCGGTACATCAAGTTAATCATTTAGGCTGACTCAATAGACCCTGATACCAGTATGATTCCAAATTTCAGCCAATGTGTCAGGTGCTGTATTTCAAATTTGCACAAGACATCCCAAAAACCCATTGATGTAAGAGGTGTACAACAGCTCATGCCATGATCTTGACATTCTTGCGAGCACACTGGCTTCCCCTTCCCAGGTGATCACATGTAAACCATGCTGCAGCGGCTCGACATGATAGATGGCATTACTACTAAAGTTTTAAGCACCATGTGAGGTCAAAGTAGTTGTCACACTGGAGGTGCAAATGGGCATCGCTCCCATATTGCACTGGAGGGCCATCAAGAGAAGCTTGAACTCACTTTATACTCTCATTGGGTGAGCTTTATTATTCCACTTGAACTGTGTGTTTTTCTGCCTTGCCAGTGAGAGGATAATGATACTGGCCTCTCAAATGGAGTGCTAACTGGTACTTCACTTTTCACATGTTAATCCCACTCAGCCTGGTCTCTGCCTCTCATGCTGCCTCTGTGTTACTTTTACTGTAGCTCTTTATGTATTTCTGACTTTAGCTTTATCTTCATCTCTTGCACTGCCTCGGCAGCTTGTTTGTTTTCAGACCAGGTCCAAATCAATCTACATGATCCATTCACTTTAGAAACATGGAGACATCCTGGAGAATGCTTATGTGCTGTGTTTTACATAACCCTAAACAAATATGTTAATGCATTGCTGTGAATCTTAACATATAAAAGCACTTCACCATTGTATCTTTTGGAATCACTGCTCTCAGTAATGATCAGCAAACAGCAAAGCGTCACTCTTGTTTTGTCTCCTCATGGTGTTGGAGAGAGTTTGCTGTGCGCTCGTGGTGCGAGCTGTTGTGGCTGCATCTATATTTAGACATCTTTCTTCCTACGCATTTTCAGGGTTGGTTGTTAAATAAGAAAATCAAATGACGCGCAAAGAGCCTGTGCAAGAGGGGAGAGCAGGGAGGAAAGGGGAGGGGAGAATCAAAGCCAATCCGCTGGGCTGCTTCTTATGACATGACATGCTGTGTGTGTGTGTGTGTGTGTGTGTGTGTGTGTGTGTGTGTGTGTGTGTGTGTGTGTGTGGCCTAGGAGAAGACAATGGAGAATGTCGCTCACATGAGGGTATAGAGGAAACACAACTCTAGCAACTGTAGCAACGTCGACCCCTGTCTCTGTTTCCTTTTTTTGTGGTGTAGTCAATAAGAATGGTCTGCATGATGTGGAAATCAGCATGGCTGAGCAGTGTAGGCAGGCCATAGTCTATTCTTAAACTGACTCAGGATGAGTTGCATTACATCCTGTAATTTTGAGGTCTTCTCTACTTCTTTTTGCTTGCCCCAGCTCTCCAAATCATAAGGAAGTTAGCACGATGTGTGGTTGTAAATGGTTTGCTCTATGGTGTAGCAGTACTTGAATTATGTCCTTTTGTAAAAGAAAAAAAAAAGTCTGTCCTTTAATTTTAAACACTTTATTTATTTACTTATTTTTAGTTTTCACAAAACTTGCGTATTGTACACTATATTCAGCAGTTCAATTAAAAATTGGTACGTTTGTATGTGTTTTGGAATATATGAAATGGCCCCCACTGACCACATCTGTCAGATACTACAGAGTAAACCGAAACAAGGCCAACTGTTTGTCTGTGTGTAGGTTGTAGACAGGGACATACACTAACCTTGCACAACCTTACTACAGACAGTTGGAGGCCATTCTATCACCCCCGACCCCCCCACCCCCCCCCCCCCACCCCAGTCCAGCGTAGGGGTCAACTTGCACT
>JAOVVB010150678.1:0-11832 GCA_028570985.1 Heterobranchus longifilis | reverse complement strand
GCATAGCATAGCATAGGATAGGATAGGATAGCAGATGTCGCTGCGCGTCGGGATTCTACATCACCCTGTCGGGGATCTATTTTCAATAATGACCAGTTCATCTACATTATCCCTTATATATATATATATATTAATAAACTAGCCAAAACTCTTGAACAGTCTTTAAGTCCAGGTTTAGATCTACAAGGCAAAGAAATGAAGTTCCTCATGTATGCAGATGACCCCATGTTGTCTCTGACAGAACATGGTTTATAGCAGAACCTCTCACTGTTAGAAACCTTCTGTAAAAACTGGGCACTAGAAATCAACCTGCACAAACAAAGGTCATGATATTCCAGAAAAAGGCCAGATCACAGAAATCAAACCACACTTCAACATACAATGGAATACAACTACTTGGGTATAATCATCAGCATCAGGGAGGTCTGACAAAGTAATAAATCCCCTCACAGATAAGACCTACTATAGTTTAAAGACATCTCCAAATAAACTCAATTCCCCAATTAAAATGTGGCTAAAATTATTCAGGAATGTTATTCAACCCGTCCTCATGTGTGGAAGTGAAGTGTGGGGTCCTCTAATGAACCAGCGGCAGACATCTCAGGACAAAACCTCCATGGAAACATTCCACTTACAGTTCTGTAAGGAAATCCTCAAGGTCCTCAGAAACAGCCCAAACCAGCATGTAGAACTGGGGGAGTTCCCTCTGTCTCTGCACATGGTTAAAAGAGCCAGGTTCACTTTGCACAAGCTGATCCTGAGTCCTACCACCACGTGGCCTTTATTAATACCAGCCTCTGATCCTGAGTCCTACCATCACGTGGCCTTTATTAATACCAGCCTCTGATCCTGAGTCCTACCACCATGTGGCCTTTATTAATACCAGCCTCTGATCCAGAGACAGATCCTCTGAGAACTCTACCAGCTCAAAAACCATCATCTCTCCAAAACACATCTAAAAACTATTGACAAGCAAAACAAATCCAGATACATTGAATATTGGCAAAACAAAAAAAATCACCAAATTAGAATGTTATCGATTATTGAAAAGAGAATACTGTCTTGCACAATATCTTATCTGTGTTAAAAAACCAAACAGAGACGTGTATTAACCATGTACAGACTCAGGGACCATAAACCAGAGACAGAAACAGGTTATCATCAGGACTGGAAACCCAGAGAAGAGAGAATCTGTAAAACCTGCACAGTACAGCAGAGAGACACTGAGGTCCACTTTCCAATTTCACATGCTGTAAAATTTAGTAGAATCCAGGAAATGAAATCAGAAGTAACAAAAAAATCTCAGACCTCAGACCGCCGCTTAAAAAGTGTCCTGACTGGACCGATATTTCACGTTATATTTCTGAGTGATTTGCCCGGTCCGGTCCTGACTGCGTCCAGTGTTTGCTGTTGTGTTTTTGTGTGTGACAGTTATGTCTACACAGCTCTAATCTCTATTGTTTCATATTCTTTCATATTGTATTATATTGTATATATGATGTTTTTTGTATATTACATACATGCTTAGTGTTTTCTCTGAATGTCTCTGTAGACACACGCTGTTTTTTCCCTGAACTGTGTGTGACAGTTAGAAAAGGGATTTTAATGCAATCCCAATGTTTTTTATTAACTATTCCAAGTCGTTTTGTTGCCTAAACCTACCGAAGTAATCCCATCTCACAACGTTAATCACAACGTTAATGACGTAAAACTGTGACCGTCATGTGTTTAAAATGGGCAGAAAACAGCTGTTTCACCCAGTGAAATACAACATCAGTCATATTTCGTATGACATCATACGAACCCGTTCATGAGAATGTGTTGGATCTTTGTGCTGGAATCACAAAAATGAAACTGATATTAATCCTACTGGATCATCTGACTCTGTTTAACAACAGCAAACAAGTTATAATTTCCCAAAACGTAGTATAATTAAACGTGTCCTTCTCTTGTCTACTCCAGATTGACCGACAGCAGTTTGACAAGATTCTGGATCTGATTGAAAGTGGGAAGGAGGAGGGAGCCCGGCTGGAGTACGGAGGAGCAGCTCTGAGCGAGAAGAGCCTCTTTATTCAACCCACCATCTTCTCCGGGGTCAAAGACCACATGCGCATCGCCAAGGAGGAGGTACGTGTTTCAGTGATTACACATGTGACACAGACAGGAAGTCTGAAGAACAGTGTGCTGTAATGACGTCACAGACAGCAGAGAGGCAGGCTGCAGGCTGCACACACATCACAACTGTTAGGCAGGAGCAAAGCAAACAGGCTGCTGCACAAGTCCCCAAATCATACTAAATGTCCTCACTGTTCCTGACAGAAATGGACTTCTCTTCATGTCGACTTTAACTGCACAGTGTTTCAACCACATGGTCAGGCCATGGTTTCAAACACCTCGAGCTGTAATACTGAGTCTGCTGTCCTCAAGTCGTGGAAGAGGTTAACTAGCTAGTTAGTTTTTGACTAAAGAGGAGAAGTCACTGCAGCAGCTGTGACACACCTCCAGGCTTTAAAGTGACACATGCAGGACCAGGTCCCTGGACTCAGCAAACAGCTCTGGATACACACTGACGACCATCCCAGTGTTTCCACTACACCTGCACAAAAAACTGCTGAATCAGCTGAACAGGTGAAGTGAATGGTCAGTGAATGCCACACGAACATGCTGACAGATTCATTTAGACCTGAGGATATTTAGATAAAACAGGTTTTGTAGCCTGACGCTGTCAGATCCAGCAAACATTCACACGTCGTATGAATGTTGTTCGAACGTCAATCAAGACGTCCTGTTACGTTTCAAAAATGAAAGTTTTGCCAGACCAGATATCAGTACCTTATCTATACAAATAGTTTATATCATTATATTTATATAACCTAAGGCAACTAAACAGTTATAAAGGTTGTTTATGGTAATTAAAAACAATATATACACATGTTGTTTTTTAAATGAAAACATACTGTTAAATTATGTACATATAATATTGGCATGTGAAAAATGTGAGTTTGCATTCATATCAATATTTAGTTTAGTTTCAGCTTTTAACATAAAAATGAAAGAAACATTGTATTTCAGAGAGCCAAGTGGTCATCTGTGTCTGATCCCTCAGCAAAGTCTTTGAGTCCAGATTTTGGGATGACACCAGGTTTTGGGAGTCCACATCCCAGCAGTGGTGCAGGAACTACTGCTGACCATGTGGCTCTCTCCTTAATTATCCGAACCTTTTTTATGTTAAAAGCTGAAATTATAAAGCATCAACAGACCTCCCCCACAAATACACAGCTGCAGATCATTGTGTGTCACGGTTAAGGCAGCACTTCCGGTTTCCCTTTCAAATTAAAAGCCCCATAGCCTTTCAGTGGACAGAATCCATTCATTTCCTAACAGGTGTTTTATTGTGAAACATTTGCAGGACCTGCTGGACCTGCACCTCCCATACAGAACATAAATGTAGCTGCTGCCATCTTGTGGTGCTATATAAATAAAGTTATTATCATTATTATTATAATTATTATTATTATTATTATTATTATTATTATTATTATTACTTGTGTAGTTTGGCAGGAACACTGGAGATGAGTAAAAAGTTGAACATTTGCATCTTGTATTTAAGAGTACGAAATCTCTAGAGCAACCATGAATAGATGAACGTCTGATTTTTATTTATTTTAAACATTATTTCATGCTGTATGACAGTCGCACACAGATGTTCAATTCAATTCAATGCAAAACACTTTATTTGTCCCCAGGGGGGAATTATAAAGAGTAACAGATTACAGTAACAAGTTTAAATAACACACATGCTGCAGAGAAAAACTGTAAAAATAACAACGATAAAGTAAGAATGAATTCAATACAATATGTCTGTAATATACCAAAAAAATAGTGTGAAATCTTACTGTACACAATATGGTAATATGAGGATGACATGATGATAATGACGGCCCGAGTGCAACATTCATATACGTATATGGGCAGCTCTATAATAATAATAATAATAATAATAATAAATGTGTGTAGATATAATAAAAAGAAAAGCTCTATAATATAATATAATATAATATACTATTATAATACGGTACAAGATCGCACCTCATTGAGGCTTACACAGATGAAAATATTGAAATCGAGGACACCGTGTGTTGATGTCTTCAGCTCAGTCAGAGAAATACTCCACATTTCTTCTGCATCATTTTGTACACAAATGTCCCGATATTCTGATATTCAGACATAATCAGACATGTTCAGACATATTCAGACATGTTCAGACATAATCAGACATGTTCAGACATGTTCAGACATAATCAGACATAATCAGACATATTCAGACATGTTCAGACATGTTCAGACATATTCAGACATGTTCAGACATGTTTAGACATGTTCAGACATATTCAGACATGTTCAGACATGTTTAGACATGTTTAGACATGTTCAGACATGTTTAGACATGTTCAGACATGTTCAGACATGTTCAGACATAATCAGACATGTTCAGACATATTCAGACATGTTCAGACATGTTTAGACATGTTCAGACATGTTTAGACATGTTCAGACATATTCAGACATGTTTAGACATGTTTAGACATGTTCAGAATATTCAGACATGTTCAGACATGTTTAGACATGTTCAGACATGTTTAGACATTCAGACATGTTCAGACATATTCAGACATGTTTAGACATGTTCAGACATAATCAGACATGTTCAGAATATTCAGACATGTTTGGTATGTTGAGATATCTAGCATAAGTTATGGATCCACATCTGATCCTCTGGTGTTTGACATGATACTAGTATGATTCACAGGCATTAGTACCATGAGTTATGTATGACTGTCTGTCATGGTGCTCTTACAAGCAAAGTTGTTAATAAATAATGGAAATCATTTATTTATTTGTGAAAAGGCACATCTGGCAAAAAGTCACATTTCATATTGGACTTTTTATATTTTTCTATATATTTTAACCAGCTGTTCTTCTCTCTGTTTCTGTTGCACATTGATGTTTTTGTTTGATATGAGCAGCTTCTGTGTGTTCAGATCTTTGGTCCGGTGCAGTGCATCCTGAGCTTTAAGAGCCAGCAGGAGGCTGTAGAGCGAGCCAACAGCTCCCAGTACGGTCTGGTGTCTGCGGTCTTCACCACCAGCATGGACAGAGCTCTGTCCGTCTCTGCAGCCCTGGACACTGGCACCGTGTGGTGAGTCCCTGTCCACAGTCCTCACACCACGCAGACATCTGGACCAGCATCTGATTATTCATTACAAATTACCTTTACATTTTATTTCAACAACATTATGGGGACAGATTCATGCTGCCTCTGCTGCATGATCATTACACAAGAGCTGTTCCTGCTCCATAACTGCATCATCTATCAAACATTAGCTCATTTTAGTTATACACCTCCTGATATGTATTGATCATTGATCGCACCAAACACACAGTGAGATCTTAAACAGTTTTACAACAAACTGAAACTTTCTTGACGAGCAACATCAGCATCATATATGTAATTCCTGACACGACTCAAACAGGATAAAAAAAAGTATTTGTCTCTCACCGTTCATATGTCTTCTGAAATAACGTCCCATGGTGGTCCAACGTTATGTGTATGTTTACAAAATGAAAGAACTAAATCAAAGCATTATTCTCTCTCTCTCTCTCTCTCTCTCTCTCTCTGTCTGTCTGTCTCTCTCTCTAAGGATAAACTGCTATAACGCCCTTCATGTCCAGACTCCCTTTGGAGGTTATAAGATGTCAGGCAATGGACGAGAACTGTAAGAACCATTTCTGTTTGATACTGCCCTGTCTTCTGTGTTGTCTCTGTCCTCAGGGGAGAGTATGCTCATGTATTGTCTCTGTCCTCAGGGGAGAGTATACTCATGTATTGTCTCTGTCCTCAGGGGAGAGTATACTCATGTATTGTCTCTGTCCTCAGGGGAGAATATGCTCTGGCTGAGTACTCGGAGGTGAAGGCAGTGACCATCAAACTGAGTGAAAGCCTGTGAGAAGAAGACACACACTCCTGTCTCTGTCTCCAGTCATGGTCCTGATGTTGACATTAGTCCTGTATCAGTGAGTCTCTGCAGTGTATCAGAGTCCAGACAGCATGTCTGTCACATGCTGGAGGTGAGGACAGCCTGTCACCATACAAAACCACTAACGCTCTATTTTACACGTTTGTATTTTCTAATGATTTCTTCAGAAGCTCCCCTGGACAGAAGTATGATGTGGTACTACAGTAACGATGAGACAGTGTTCAGTCTTTACATATAAATACATACAAAATCATTCATTTAATTGCTGGCTTCACCCATTGAGCACAACTGTCCTGCTGGAAAGTGTATCTGCAACCACGCACACAGTTAGTGATGATTCAAGTTTCCAATAATACATTAATAATGAATTAATATTTACTTGGGTTTAAATGGGGCAGTTATTTCCATGAAATTCCAATATGACCTCTAATTAGTACCAAACACATGGATCCAGTTATTGAGCTTTCAGCCACATGAGGTGGTCTTCATCAGGGTTAGGGTCAGGTCTTCATCAGGGTTAGGGTCAGGTGTTCATCAGAGTTAGGGTCAGGTCTTCATCTGGGTTAGGGTCAGGACTTCATCAGAGTTAGGGTCAGGTCTTCATCAGGGTTAGGGTCAGGTCTTCATCAGGGTTAAGATCAGGTCTTCATCAGGGTTAGGGTCAGGTCTTCATCAGGGTTAGGGTCTGGTCTTCATCTGGGTTAGGGTCAGGTCTTCATCAGAGTTAGGGTCAGGTCTTCATCAGGGTTAGGGTCAGGTCTTCATCAGGGTTAGGGTCAGGTCTTCATCAGTGGATGGAGTTTGCTCTGGATGTCTGGGGGAGACTGTGACCCCTGTCTCTGGTCAAAGATGGTCTCTGGTGTCAGATGTGAATGTCCATTGACTCAGGGTCCTCAGGGGTCCTCAGGGTCCTCAGGGTCCTCGCTCTCTCTCTGATGTTTCCTGTAGTTCTGTCCTGTTTCTGTAGTTGATCCATTCCTCCACCTGCTGCAGCTCCTCTTTGGTTTACATTACTCTGTTAGATATTAATCTTTGAACAAAGACAGGGTGACTATCGTCTTTTCATATACAACCACTTATTATCAAGTGATCAAATTCCATAGAAGATGAAAACTGGAGAAACGTCATCCACTGATACAAACAACGACATGTGGCTGAAAGCTGTGAAAAGTAATTGGACCTAGTGGTTTTTTTTGTCTTTCTAAAGTCAATAATAAACCTTCAAGTTGGACTGGTCTGGTCTCTTAATGAGCTGCAGACCCATGGCTCTCCTTTCAGAATGAATCAGTGTTTCAGTGTCCCGGTCTTTCAGGGCCCGAACCAATGAGTCAAACTGTTTTACGACACAAAGAGTGGAAGGAGATGAGGACGTCCCTCAACGGAAAAGTGTTCACAAATCCTCCAGTATATTATGATACATTGTTTTGTCTGTCTAGTTAAAGCAGATTGGACACAAAACATCAATGACAGGATATTGAATTGAATTGAAATCTCATCAAATCTCCCTACATGGGACAATGTGGGGAGGCCAGAGAAAGAAATACTGTATATTACTGTAATTGTTGAGTAGCTGCTGTATGTTTCTGATTCTAATGTGTGTGAATGTTCTCTGCTGAGGAGGATGAGCCTTCTTTTTCCAATGTTTCCTGTCCCAGAGAAGGTAATATTTACCTTGCCAGTAACATTTTAGTACTGTAACAACAACAACAACAACAACAACAACAACAACAACAACAACAATGTTTATCATTGGATGGATAGTGTCAACTTTAACTTTTTTATTTCATTTTACCAACATACAGCCTGTGTTTGAGTGTTTGTTTATTATCACACAGGAAACAAGTCTGTCTCTGCATTGTTCTCACATAGTTTTGTATTTAAATAGAAATTCTGATTAAAGAAAATCAAATGCACTTTGTGTGTCATTCTTTGCACTAGAGTAAATGTATCTTTTATATAAGAAAACATATATTCAATGTCTGCACACAAGCCAAAAGATTGTGGAGAAAGGTGAAGAACATATGCATGTAATCTGATTATTTTTTATCTAAGATTTATTTTTAGATGGACAAGTATATAGCATGGATCATGCCACACACCACATTATGTTGTACTGTTTTTCCTCTTATTGAGTTTTCCTCTTATTTTTAGGAACTTTTAATACAATTCTCTGTATGATTTTATTTTTTATTTTAACAACCATACATACTTAATAGGCTTATAGGCATACTTAATAATTTTTTGGGGCCATTGTTTAATTAGCTTTAGTTATTTTAACTGCATACTTTTGTGATTACAGATTGTGTTCGGGTCTTCACTGTGCCCTTATCCTGGTTTACATCTTAAATAATAATCCAAACATTAAAAATTATACATCTTGCTTAGGTTATGAATATTTTATAATAAGAAAGTTTTTGTTTTTTTGTTGTTGTTTTTTTTAATGTATGTAGGCTATTTCAGTGGGGAAAAAAAAACAACTTTCCAATATTTGAATTTGTGGTTTCTCTGTTATATAATTCACTGAAATCTTTACTTTCTAGTCTCGCTGTTGAATTGTTGTGGCGCAGAATCTCCCTTGGCTCATTGTAGGTTTTATTTTGACATGTTTATTTGGCTCGTCTCAGTGGGCTGTTGGCTTGGATATTATTTTGAAAGGTATTACCGGAAATGCTTCCGTCGCGCGCTCTGACAGCGCGTGCGTCTGTTCTGGAAAGTTTGCATCGTGGAATCAGGAAGTGCCGAGCACCACAGACTGGATGTAAAACACTATAATGATATCAAAGTACAGAATAAAGCTCTCGTGATGCTCGCTGGACTTCTCTCCGTGTGGTGAGTTATTGATTATGGATCATAATAGTTGATGTCCGGTGTTTATAAGTTATTATAGGCTGCGTTTTACTTCATTACATCTGATTCTGTCATTAGAGGAAAAACAAACCAATCTGTATTTACACATCTGTGAAATTAGGCTAATACATATTTTCCCTATTTTTAAATAACTTACATTGTGAAATATAATTCAGTATGTTTTCCATACTCTCGTGAAGTAGGCTACTTTTTCTTTCGGTATTATTATAATCCAGAAAGGGGCAGTGATTTTAAAGAGCCCCTCCAGTTAAAGTCATACTAACGTGTCTACATGGTGTTTTTGATTTTCTACCAAACGTGATGAGTGAACGAGCACCAGCAGAATCTCTGCAGGCTGCAAACAACAGGCGCAAAAGTCCGGACTCAGACAGACAGGTTTTATGACATCATATGTCTGAAGAACAGGGTTCGGATTACATATTTAAAATATAAACTGAGTAACTGTATTATTTTACAGTTACAGTTTAAATTGGTGGTATTCTGAATACAGATTACTTTAATACCTCCACCAAGGATGTTATGTTGTCACTTTGTTTTGTTTGTTTGTTTGTTTGATTTTCATGAAACTTGTTGTAAGGGTGTAGCAGGGGCCAAGGAAGAACCCAGTAAACTTTGGAGCAGATCCAAGTGACGGGGCGGATACAAACATTATTCTGCACTCTCCCAGTGCCCTTCTAGTTTGTTTTATTGTATTTGCTCTTGTGCATGCACAGTGCACCTGCCACACGATGTGTAAGAAGAGAGGCACAGCCAGGACACTATGTAATATAAAACCAGACAAATGAGCTCAGCAAGTCCATTTTGAAGTATTCCAAAAGTAATCCAAAGTATTTAGAATACATTAATTAATTTGAGTAATCTAATGGAATAGCCTATGTTACAAATGACATTTTAGGGCATGTCTTCAGTAATCTGTAGTGGAATATGTTTTAAAAGTAACACTGAAAGTTAACATATTTGCCTAAAAGACATAAGCTGTCTGCTTTATTGAGAAATCAAGTCATTATTTTTGAGATAGGCCTACTCAGTCAATATGTTCAGATACTAACTCAATATTTTGAGATATTCTGAGATAGCAAGTCATTATTTTGAGATACTAAGTCAATATTTTGAGATAAGCTACTAAGTCAATATTTTGATATAGTAGCTCATTATTTTTGAGATACTCACTCAATGTTTTGAGATATTCTGAGATAGTAAGTCATTATTTTTTAGATATTACGTCAGTATTTTGAGATACTAAGACAGTATATTGAGTAAGTGTTTCATTATAATGACTGACAGGAGCTTTTTTCACTACACTGGCAGAAATGGGCTTCTAATAAAATAGCCCAGTTAAAGAGAATTCCAGGAGCACAATTATTTTTGAAATGTATTCATACTGAAACTCCTTCTGGCAGCCTTTATGCTAAGCTGTCAAAGCTAACAGTCACACACTGAATACAAATAAAGGTGCAGCAATATTGACTAATGTAACAGCCATGACAATACCTACAGGCTATGCAATTAAATCAGTGTGCCTGACTGACAGAGGCCGAGGCAGGGTGCTACTGTGTTATTAGCACGTGAACACCGCTGTTTACACTGTTTTAGCTAAAGCCGTTAGCATCCTGTTACCTTCCGGGAGTTCCACGGTCCTGGCCCGGCGGAGGGAGCGGGTCAGCCGGCTGAGCTGTACGTTGAGCTGCTCCATCGCCCGTTCCATCATAGGAGAACCGAGGAAAGAAACGCCTCGATTTATTTGTTCCTGGTGGGGGGGTGTTGTTCCTGGGCGTCGTCCATGGGCGCTGGCAGAAAGGGAGTGTTTCTCTTTAGACACACTGATTGTACACTTATTTTTTCCTGCCACTCTGCTCTCTCATACACCGACAACGTTACTGCCCAGCCTCTGATACTTCCTGTTGTGATGACGTTCAACCGCTATGCAGTCTGGGTGATGTAGTTTCAAAGGCCATGGCCCTTTATAGTCTATATTATACAGTGGATAAACCATACAGCTATGCTTTATACCATGGTTCCCAAACTTTTTCTGCAGGGCCTTTTGTTTAAAAAAAAAAGCTGAAGTGCCTACATGAGGAACAAGTCATTTAGTGCAGCAATAAAAGTGAAAGGCATCTTCTTCTTTTTTTCTTTTTTTAATTGTGTAACAGCATTCATTGCTTTGAAGAGATTTTCTCAAAATTGCCTCTCTGTACAAAGATGGCAACTCCCGGGCAATAATCCAAGACCTGAACACTTTCTCTGCAAGAATTACACAAGTCCAGAACCATGCATCATTTATTTAGCCATTACTGTCTTTAAGAGGCTGTACTGGTCTCCGCTATAAAGCTAGAGTGAAGATATTGGTATCATATCAAACTAGGAGACCCAAGGCAGTGGTTCCCAACCTTTTTCATTAAGGGACCCCTTTTTTATCATTGAATAAACGGACGTCCCCTGACTAAAACCGGAGGTATACTTGCTTTTAACGACATGAATGCATGACGCTGCCTCACGTATCCTGCGTCCCTTTTGTCCCTTCATTGTGTACGTACTCAGAAATGGACATGAAGTATGTATGCAAACAGGTAGTTAAACAGCAAGTATATCTCCAGCTTTAGTGGCATATTTTATGGATATTTCATATTGTATTCAATGCACAACAATAACAGAACAGAAAAACTGATAAACTGAACAATTAACCCAAATAGTAACACAATAACTGCAGGAAGTTTCTGTAAAATGAGTCATCACGAGGCAGTTTCCTGTTATTTTTAGGAACTTTTTATTCTATTGTATTTATTTATTTAACAATCATACAGACATAATAGAGGCCTTATCCTGTGAGTTTTTAAAACGTTTATGAATAATAATCCAAACTTTAAAAATAACAACTTCATTTAGTTTTCTTCACAGAAATGAATGCAATGCTGAGATATGGGCCAAC
>JAOVVB010150667.1:0-11833 GCA_028570985.1 Heterobranchus longifilis | reverse complement strand
CACGCACACGCACACGCACACACACACACACACGCACACGCACACACACACACTCACACACACGTGTTGAGTTGCTGCCCGCAACCACTGTAACAACACTTCATGGCACAGAATGTATGACACATCATGTCATACATCTCACTTCATTGGATAATAACACCCACATTAATAATCTGATGCATTTTGTAATAAACAGCCTGTTTGTAATATGTAATACATTTCCCCACATTTATGGGCGATATGAACATTTCATGTCACGATTATCCTGCCAAAATAATTGCAATTCACAATATTATTCCGATAATCAACAAAATATTCTTAAATAACTAAAACACTGGAATCACTTTACATTTGTTTTGTCTTCTCAAAACATTACGACTTTTTTCTCAAAACATTTTTTAAAGAAAGAAATACAGACAGGACACTGCAGTAAACTGCAGTCAATTTGTGAGGATATTCATGATATTCATGATTATCCCAATAATGGAAATTCACCACAAACAACTTATTGAGTGCTTTTTAAAAAAAATCTCGATCCAAGATAAAATCCATTATTGTTTGATCCCTAACAACGAGTTGATCATTTGAATGAAGGAGACTAAATCTGTAGGTAACAGTTTTTTGTTGCTGTGATGGTAAATCTGTGGTGACCAGAGAATGAGTTGTGTGGGAAAATGTCTCAGAGGCAGAGTTACATTTTACTGTGAAACCTGAACGTGTCATGTGGAGAGAGAGGTTACAGCAGGACACGAGCAGAGAGAGAGAGAGAGAGAGAGAGAGAGAGAGAGAGAGAGAGGGGTGGATTACTTTTTGTTTTGCATTTTTAATTTCTGTGTAAATCCCCAAAGATATCTGCAGCAGTTTAAGACAGAGAGGCAGAGGACGGTGGGAGCCATTTCATAATGTTTTGTTGAAATCAGGTAATTTCCTCACATTACAGATTTTGGGAAACTCGGAGCATCATCAGCGTCAGCTGCCCTGAAGTCACATCTCTGACTTGGACCTCCGCGAGTCTTTCCGCGACACAAAATCTTTAAAGCAGCACAAAGTGAAATCCAAAAACACGTTTCAGTGTCATGTTGATTTTGACACATTTTATCCATTATATTTCAGACTTTCCTATTTGAGAAAGCAGAGATAGAGCTGACTCAGTACTGATTTAAAGTGCTGTTTTAAAGTTTCTGTTAGTTTTGTTTTTATGCTTCATATTTCTACTGTTTTTATTTTATTACGTTTGATGAATTTGCACCGTAAATACAATTTGATTTGATTTGAAACATATTTAAGACTTATCTAAATGTAACATCCAAAGCTGCAAAAACACACAGATACCGGGGCTAAACGACAGCCTACTTTTAAAACAGTACCGGTGCCTAAACGCTGCCAGAACCGATATGAAAAAGCACAAAATGATGTTAAACAACATTAAAATTGAACTTGAATTTGAAGACTATATTATCATGATTCTCCAAATCCACAGTTCAATTTGACTTTTGATTTTAAGGTCACAATTCGATTAAATTTTCGATTTAAACATCTATTTTCAGCTCTGGCTGCTGCTGTCTTGATTCGTAACAGATCATAGGTTTCACTGTTATTTACGAGGTGCACCTGAATGCACCATGAAGGCCCACATGCTTTACTGTTGTTTACATAACTCGGGGGAGGCAACATGTTGTTACACCGATGACTTCAGGGAAGCAGGAGGATTTTACAGTTCTGTTGTTTCTCTGACACAAAATCTTTAAAGCAGCACAAAGTGAAATCTTTTATCTATTATATTTAATTATTTAATCTTTATTTGAACCTGCAATGACTGATTTTTTTGACCACTTGTTTTCAGCAAGCTGTGAACACCACACAGTTGCAGGGACCAGCTGCCAATGCCCGACTGAGTGACTTCCTGTGTCCGTCATTTCAAATTAAAAGCCCTCTAGCATTTCATACTTGGTCCAGCAAGGTTTTGACCGCAGCTCCCGAATGGGACCAAGAATTGACCAATGAAAACTTGGTGGACTAACGGTTGGTCAACTATTAGGGGGCAGACATAAAGTGGACACGTACAATCCATACGAGAATAAACAGGGTACCCCCAGGATTCTCCAAGTTCAATTCAAGACTTTCTAAAAACCTTTTTAATACCACTTAGGATTCAATGAAATGCCAACTCCACTGTCAGAAATATGAAGGATATACTGGAAAATCAGTCTGGATTTTAAACCCTAGGAAATTATTATTTACCAGGTACTTGAATTGAATGTAGTGGACCGTCGCACAACATCCAACTCACACCAATAATAATGTCTCACATGCACACACAACATTTATTTATGCCATTACGGTATTTATTTAGTTAATCCTACGAAAGGACAAGAAAAACACATAAGACCTTTGTGAACGAAATTCAATACTTTTAAGGCCTTAATTTTTAATACTCTTAAGACCCTGCAGGTTCCTTGATGAAAGAAAAACACAAGAATGTGTCTGAACACGCGTGTTCCTTCCTTTAGTGCAGCCTGGAGAAGAATAACTCTCCAGAAGAGAAGGCAGCAATGATTTAAATTCACAAAGAGAGACCTGGTATCTGAACAAACACACACTGTGGCAGATATCCAGCTCCCGCCTGAATTACCTGAATTATTAATCACTCATTCATTATAATGTAATATAATATATAATATAATCAAATGTGTAAATGCCTGTGTGAATTGCAGCCATAAGCAGACATTAAGCATAAATCATGATGTGTTATCTAACAGTTTACTGTGAATGGTCGTGTGTGCAGGGGGAGGAGGGGGGGGGGTCTGGGTCAAGGAGGATTATGGGAAGTGGTGCGGACTGCAGGCGCCTGCAGGTCCACAACTGAAGCTTCTGTTTAGTTTGTGAACAATGAGGCAGGAAACATCTGCAGGCCTGAGATCCAGCAGACACAACCTGGATCCTGCCCATCCCCCGCTGACAACAACAACAACAACAACAACACAACCTCCAAACAAACAACACGAGGATCTGTACGTCCACACTGAATCATACATGATGCTGCTTCATTCACACAGATCACCTCAACATACAGAATGAATACATGAAGTCAACTCTGTGAATTCTTGCACACGTCAGCCTCAACCAGTGGTACTGGACCTCGTCAATACTGTGCCTGTGTATAAAAAACATCAAAATAGAGCTGTTCATTCTGTCCTTGGTAGTAGCAGTTTATGTTTTATTATGAATTATTCCAACATTTAAGTGATTGCATGACGGAAGACGTTCCAGCTTCAATGTTGTAGAAACTCTTTCAAATGTGTCCAAAACTTTTACAACTAAACTGTAGTTGCAGCTATGAAATGCAGGGCTGCAACTAACGATTATTTTCATTATTAATTAATCAGCTGATTATATTCTGGATTAATTCATTATTTGGTCTATAAAATGTCAGAAAATCAGAAAAAGTCGATCCCAGTTTCTCAAAGTCCAATGTGATGTCAAAGATATTCAGTATTATCGACTAGAATTATCGACTATTGAAATGGTTGGCAATTATTTTTCTGTTGATAGATTAATCAATTAGTGTGTCTGAGAGGAGTTATAACCGAGCTGATGTGTATAGAGGTTATATACTACAGCTCATACTCGTTTTCAGGTGATTTAACAAAGGTAAACAGTGAATGGTCGTACGTAACGGCACTGCGCTCTGCTGCACTGATGGCGGGTCGTTCTCACCCGACATCCACACAGACACCTGCAGCTACAAGTCAAAGTGTTCAGAATTGTAATTTCCTTCCAGACTAAATGTGATGGAACACATAAGAGAATAGAGAAACAACACTCAGTGAACTATCTACAATAACACCATCTGCTGAAGTTCATACCTCTCTGCTGACACACAGTATACTGACACACACACACACACACACACACACACACACTCATATCGCACACAGAAACCATTGTACAGTGGCTTCAGTGTTTCAGAGTTTCCTTGAGGAACATCCTGTTCAAATGTGTCAAACATGAAGTTGAAACTAGTCTGAGACGTTCACAGAAACAAAAGCTGGACAGAAACTTTCTGTAGCTTCTAAACTGTCTTTCTGTGTTTAAGACACTGACCGTATCATTACAACATCCCATCTCTTCATTTCTTATCAGATCAATGTAGTCCAGATGTTCTAAAATCCCCAAAATGTATCAATTGTAGAAAACATATAACTAAAGGAGTCAAAAGCAAATGACATGAGGTGCAGTCTGTTCCTCTTTTATGTTGTTTTAAATAAAGAGTAGGCACCGAGCCAGCAGGCAGTTGGCACGGTGACACCAGAAGATAAATCTCAACCTCTGAGATTCACACTGAGACCTCGGGCTTGTTGCTGCTTGCAGCTAGTAATCTATCTGTTATTCCTGCGAATAAGTCATTATCATTTGAAAACATATTTAAGTCTTATCTAAAGGTAACATCCAAAGCTGCAAAAACACACAGTTCACTAGGTTTTTTCCTTGATTCCAGTGCTAAAATGATACTTTTAAAACAGTACCAGTGCCGAAGAAGCACAAAACAACGGGACATTCAAATTGAACTTGAAATTGAAGACGATATTAACCGCAGTCGGGGTGCCACGATTCTCAAAATCCACGGTTCAATTTGACTTTTGATTTTAAGATCACAATTCGATTACATTTTTGATTTAAACATTTGTTTTCAGCTCTGACAGCTGCCATTGTTACACTATGGAGTCTTGATTTGTAAAGATCAACAGATCATAGGATTTATGCCCTGACAACTGTTATTTACAAGGTGCACCTGAATGCACCATGGAGCCCCTGATGGCACCCACACACTTCACTGTTCGTTATCTGTTTACATAACTCACAGGGGAGGCAAAACGTTGTTACACCGATGACTGCAGGAGGATTTTACAGTTCTGTTGTTTCTCTGACATCGCTGACTCCGGCAGTGGCCCTGGTGTCTCGTAAAGTGCAGCTGCAGACTACTGGTAAGCTAACGTTACACTGTGTCTGTAGCTGCAGTGTGTTGCACGTCCCGGTGTTGGAATCCTTTCGAGTGAAATAAAGTAACAGCCACACTTTAGACCTATAGACTATATATAAAACATGGACGTAGTCTCCGAGAAGTCACCCATAGGTTTTTGAAGAGCCCAACTGAAGCTCAAAGTGGGCGGCTCCGGCCGTCTCCATCTTGCCAGTGCCTGACGTTGCCTGCTCCTGGCTAATCCAGAAATGAGCAAAGAGATGGAGCATGGATGGAGCTGAGGCGGGCCAAATGAAGCCCGGCTCAAAAGCTAACAAGCTAGCCACAAGCTGATAGAAGACCGCAGGGGACTGACATTCAGGTGTAACGTTGCTATCGACAGAGCTGTGCAAGATTATTATCTTGATTATGACTGTTAAGAAATACCTATTCTAACATACAGATAAAATAACAGTAAAACTGGAGCACAGACTTCTTGAGCAGTACTTAAGTCCAATTAGACACAGCAAATCAAATTATTTGTCCAATATTTGTATGAAAAAATTCCATAAAAGGCACAAAGATATGCACCGACTCCAGAAACACGGCCGGGTGATCAAGTCCAGTGACTGGGATTAGCCTCCTGTGTCGACATTTTACATCCATGAGTGTCAGAGTCGGTGGAGCAGCAGAGCAGACAGCTAGCGGCTACCGTTAGCCTCCTGCCACACCTGTCACTCAAAGCAGCCACGCCCTTAATTATACAGAACTTTAAGCCTTAATAGAATTTAAACGGGTGTGTTATAAAAAAAATCACCCCCCGTACAGTTGGCATGAATAGCGAATTAGCTGTAGAGACCAAAACAGTTTTTTGTACCAGGCTGTAAACATGTTTATTTCTGCAGTAAAGTTGGGTATTTTAACATGGAGGCCTATGGAGAGTCGGTCTGTTTTGGAGCCAGCCTCAAGTGGCCACTTGATGAACTGCAGTTTTTGGCACTTTCGTGTTGTCTTCACTTCTCAGTCCCAGAGGTTTCCGCTTGTTTAGACCGCTTAGCTTTAAACATTTTAACCATGTTTAAGATAGCTACTAGCTAACGTTAGGCTAACGTTACCTGCTGCCAAGTGTAATGTTAACTGGCGTCGCATGCAGTGATGCTTCTGTTGCCTGTAATGTCTGTTTCAGAGCACCAGAGTGCAGAGCAAGCATTTAAGAGGCCCCGAAATTTGCGTTGCCATATTGGCACCAGGTTTCGGTACCAAACCCTACAGTTCAGTTCTTCTGGCTAACAGCACCCATCTGCAACATATTCAACAGGCCCAAACTGTTTGGGTGTTGTGATATTCTGTATATATTTTATGTTATGACACAAATACACAGGCAACACAGACCAGTGTGACAAGCAGAATGCAGAACAGATAAGATGGAAATGACAAATCTATATACACTGCGTGTGTGTAAATGCACTGCTGATCAATCAAAGCAGACCACAATGGATTCAGACATTTGAGCACAAAGAAAGCCACCACAGTGCTTTTGATTTGGTTCTCTTTCTTCTAAAAATAGACTTCCGTCCATGTCAAATGACACACCGGCAAATCATACGAGATTTTCTTCTGTGACATAGAAAGATTTCCAGGAGGAGAGGAAGATGAGGATCTCATCTGACAGTCTTTAGACTTACTCAGCTTCACTCTGAGGCCCACACATGCAACAAAATCCAGAGCACAAAAAAAACAAACATCAGATGTTTGCACATGGAACAAACAGCATATTTGCATCAGTTAAACAAAGAGTCCTTGTGATTTCAAATTTGCTGGATTGCTGCGTGCTGCGTCCCCGCAGTAACCGGTAGTTTAGGTGTAATCCTGACAGATGAAACAGAAAAACAGACCTATATTCAGAAATGAATTGTACAGAACTCCCTCAAAGGCCACATTTTCAGTCACCACCTTTTATTATGTTCTTTTCCATACTGCAGTTTCTCTGTCTATAAATGGTTCTAACTAGTGTTTACAACCTCGCGCAAATTACAGTGTTTCTGCTCCGTGTTACTTCAGCTGTAGTACGTCCGTGACCTCTGACAGAGACTCGCAGTAGGATAATGTGCTGACGGAGAAACAGTGGTATAAAGGCAGGAGGGAAGCTGAACACCACTCTGTGAAAAATATCTCAGACAGGCACAGACACATACAATAAGAAAACCTAAAAATGAAAATGCAAAGGTTTATGTAGGACATAACATCTCAGGATGATAATCTCTACCCGGACTGCCCGAGGCAACAATGAAAATCCACATTTCCGTGACAGAAGATGCAGAACCAAGTGCCTGAGAGAGTTGGTTTGCACACTTAGAGTGAACGCAGCTCAGCACTTTGTTCTCTTTGAAGAAAAGCTGAATATACTGAAGGAAAAAAAAACAGGCCTCTTCATCTGCTGTGCACACATCTGTTCTTTAATTAGGAAAATCCCAACTAATGTCTGACTGGGCTTATGCCTGGTGCACACTAGAGGATTTTCAAATCTTAATCAATTTTAAAAACGTGGGAGACCACAGACATAAGGACAGATTTAACCGATTCTTACGATACGATTTTAATCGTAAGAACGCCAATGATTCAGTCAAGATTCAGGACCACACACTTTGCTGTTTCAGAGTGGTGATTCCAGGGACTTCGGATCTCACAGAAACTCTCACAGAAAAAGAAGTGTGGATGAAGTCATGGCTGAGAAGATGGAATCAGTATTATACATGATACATTTTGCAGAGCGATCTGGAAATACATTTTTATCGTTGGTCTCAAACAGGGCCAGTGCACGCTACTGCTACAAACTGACGTGTTGGTGAAGCTTCCCGGTGTTTTGGTTTAACGAGTGACCGTGTTAACTGGTGACTTTCAGCCAAATGTGTCCATGATTGCTCGTAGTAACTTGAATGATAATAAACACAGATGAGTATCTATTTAAAATGGATTAAAGTGAAATTGAAGGCTTTTACGAGGACACCTACATGTTCTGTCTGCTGTCACTATGAGCGACCGCGACGCATTCGGCTGAGAGTCACCAGTTAACACGGTCACTCGTTAAACCAAAACACCAGTCAGGATTTTAGTCATGAATATCAAACACGTTTCATATTTACGATTAGAAAATCCAGTCAGTAACATTAAGGCCTTGTTTACATGTTAAAAAAACCTCAGTATCAAAAAATATCTGTGTTCACACGAGAACACAAAAAAGACTCGCCGAGCCAGTAGAGGGTGGATAAAGGTCAACGATATTGTCTTACACCCTTTAAAATCAAAAAGAGCTTGTGACCCCCCCCATGAAGCTTTGGTGACCCCTATTGTGGGTCCCGACCCCCAGGTTGGGAACCACTGCTCTAGTGTGGGGCCAGCATTAAAAACAATAACCGTCTGATATTCTAATTAAAGCAGAACACTTTCTGGAAAAGACACTATTCTATCATTGCTCTATGAGAAGACAAAGGTTGTTGTAAATTGACTGTATCAATCTATGCATGACAAGCACCTATGGCTGTGTTGTTAACACCCTCAGTAGCCTTATATAATATTGGCTCACTACATCTGCCTGTGGTCCCATTTCTAAAACGACTTTATAAAGTAAGGGTGTGTTTCATTGAGCTGTTTCACTGCACTGTTTTTCCCCTGGAGGGCTTTGATTCATATGTACATAAAGATAGAAAATTAAAGTAGCCTGAGCGATCAATTGGATTTATAAGATCAGCATACTGTACACACACACGCACACTGCGCTAACTCTGTCCTTATACGAGCGTCTGTTGCTTCAGTTACAAAGTATTCTTCTGCCCTCCACAGCTCCTCAGGTCCCGATTAGACCTCGGTGCCTACACAGCAGTTATCGACTGCACTCCCAGCAGAATTAACAGACTGGACCACAGCCTAAAGCCAAAAGCTTAAAGCAGCTGTGAGCAGATAACAGCAGAAAGCAAGAATTGTGCTCTGAGAGAGAAATCTCCTACCAGGAGGATACAGACACAAACACATGAACATTTCATCTGACACATGAAGGACAAAACTGAGACTCAAAATGTAAAACAGGGAAAGATAATTTGCATTTTCCCAAATCAATGACTCGGAGAAAATGCTTAGTCACTGCAACGGCGGAGGATGCCAAGGTTGTAACTTACCGTCAGGAGTTCTTTCTGGAAGGACTTTCGTTCTTTGCTCTCTGCGTTGTTGCAGTCCTCCTTCAGTTTCTCCAGCACCGATGCCACCCTCTCAGGTTCGCTGTCCAGCTCCGCGCGGCAGAAATGGGTCAAGGGCAGGTTGATGTATCCAAGGGCGTCCGCGAACGCTCGCCAGTTGCCGATGTTCTCCATCAGTATAGTCCTTACGGAGGCGTAGATGTAGGTGAGGAATTTGCAGGGCTTCAGTATCTGCTCCAGTAACAATGAGGTCGTAAGGTCGGGCCCGCTGAAGTAAATGGGCTTAACTTTGCCGACCACCAGCACATTCTTCGCATGAACAAATCCCATTTTGCCCTGATAGTATCCAATGTACCACTCCTTTGTCCACAACTGACCCTTCAGTTTGATCTTCTCCTCACTCAACAGAGCTACAAAGTCTCCTTTTTTGTACTCGAGCAAGTACTGATTTTTCGTTTGTCGGATGACGGTTTTGATTAATTTTCCAAACTTCAGGTTATTTATTCTCCTGTCCTGAAAAACAGGGTACTTGGTGGCGATGGCGAGAGGAGACAAGACTATCTTGCCCACTTCCTTCTTCTTCAGGAAGCGCCGTTGCACTGATGTCTTTGGGCCTGCTTTGGGTGGCGGTGTTGGTGTCTGGACACAAAACTGAGCCAGTATACAATCTTGGTCGTCTTTGACCTGGATCCTTAAGGTGAAATCGGAAACATCTTCAGTGTTGCGCGAGGCAATGATGTAGACAAGCCTGCTGACTTTGCCTAGTTTAACCTGGAAGCCCCGGACCACCCTGGCCTGGTCACTAGCCTTTACCTCGTAGTTGGCCATGTTGGAATAAACTCCAACGCGGAGGTCCTGGGGTTTGGACAAGACAAACTGGTGCTTACCCCAAAGCTGCAGCACTACTGATGGAGCAGACTGCGCCTGTTTGCCTACCTCACTCACCAATAATGTCTTTGGGGTACAGTCATGGCCGAACATCGCCACAACCGTCTTGAAGGACGGGTGAATGTGTTTGGGACCGTATACTCCTAAGGTGATCTTTTTAACCACATGCTCCCAAACTGTGGAGTCTGGAGATAGGGACTGGGACTGAGCCACAACACACACATACATGCATGGTTCCAAGTTATCCAGGCACACCTGGACTGTGTCACCATACATGTATGCCTGAGGAATGGGAGTGTAAGGTCCCTCTTTACAATCGCTTCTGACACACAAGACTTCTGTCGTCTCCCTGCTCTCCATTTTCACCACGACGGACACTTTCATCTCCAGGGTGATGGTGGTTTTGGTCTCCATGTTGCTGAGTTTGATCTCCACCACAGGGCTGACGGTGGTGCAGCGGTCATTGTTCAGCTCTAGCGGGGGGTCGAGCAGGGCTTTGATCGAGATCTGCTGGCTGTCCCCCAGGGCCACGTGGCCCTCGGGTATATGGATGCTGATGTTGGTGTCCGGAAGCTGGACGGCCCCTCCCGAGCTATCCAGCCGACAGACGATGTTGGTCTCCACCGGCTGCGTCTGGCCCCAGCCAGGGCTCTGACCCAGCGAGTCCAAGTCGTGGCAGGACCTGGCTAGCTTGCGGTGGGTGAGCCACGCTGTCCGGAAGTCCTCCCTGCTCTGGAACTGCTCTGGCGCCGGAGCTTTCAGGCCCCCGAAGAAACTCGAAGAGGTCTGAGGGGTGTCGGACTGAGCCTGCAGGATGGACAGCTCGGACAGACTGTAGGAACGTTTGCTTCTGAAAAACGGGTTGTCCCTGCGCAACGTTTGCCCCATCCCTACCGTGGGACTAAGAGGGTTAAAAACGCCACTGCCAAAACCATTGATGGCGGTGCTGCTGGTGGAGTTGGGCACTGATGGAGTGAGCGTATCAAACAGAAGGAGATCAACTGATTTCTCATTACTGTTCTGATCAAGTGAGCTCTGAGGACCCCCGTTTAGGAAAGGGTTTGTAGAGGTATGGGTTGTTGCAAAAGGATTTCCGTTTTGGAAGGTGGTTGGTTTCAGAATCACCCCTGCCCACTCTCCTAGGAGGTCCATTTCCTTGGCTGCCTCCTCGTTATAGTCTCCCACAGTGTCAATCATCCCGCTGTCGCTGAAGGACGAGTCTCTGAAGTTGATGGGCTCCACATAAGCTGCGGGGATGTAACCCATCTCCGTGTTGTTATGGGCGTACCACCACTCTCCTCCTGACGAGTCCAGAACGTAGAGGCGGTCCCCTTTAGAGAACTTCAGGGTGGTGAAGCTGGATGGGCAGTAGTCCTTAATGGCAACTACTTCCCTGGCAGTGCCGAAGGAGGCAGTCGCATCCAGTCGTAAGGCACCGGGAGAAGGCACTGGAAAAATAACAAAACAATGTCAGGTAGAGGTGGGTGATATGGCCGAATTGTATTGGATTATAGCATTCAGGGTTCCCACACCTTCTTACACATCAAAGAATATTCTAAATTCGACTTTCGATTCTGAAAATTAATATTCCATTATGAATATTAATATTTTATTGTGGAATTACTGGCTCACACGTTAAGTTACTGCTAATGCAAACCTAAGCTAACTTGCGTCTCCATAACAAAACAACAGACATTTTCAACATTTTTTTTGACAGCGGATCAGTTTGTAATATTGCAGGGAGTAATGGAACAAGAAGGAGCAGAAACAGACAGCTGTTAGATGAAAAGCTGCA
>JAOVVB010150657.1:0-11833 GCA_028570985.1 Heterobranchus longifilis | reverse complement strand
TGTTTTTTTTTTTTATTTGGGAAGTAAAAAATAAAGCCTAACCGCAAAAAAATGGGGGGGGGGGGGGGGGGATGACCTTTTTTGTGTCATAGAGGGGGTAGTTACATCAAGTTAGTTTTGTTATTGCAAAGACTATGCTCTACCTTTTATTTTTAAAAATTTGAAATAAAAACAATAATAAAAATAAAGTCGAAATGTCAAATAACTTGCATCTGTCCATTACAGCTGTTTCAGTGTGCATGATGCAGGGGTGAATTTTTATATAACTCACCCGTTATATAACTCACATGCAAATTATATTCAGGCTTAAAGCCACTTGCTGTTACTATCTACACAATATAAGGTATTTTGATATGAAAACCCGCATTTTCAATTTAACCAAGTAACCTGTATCATCAATACAGGTCTGGCATTTGCAACAAACCAAACCGCTTGAAAATTCAGAGAAATAATGATCTTAATTGTGTATAGTCCTCTAGCCTCCATAGACAGACATGCATTAGGATCTACGGCTCCCCTGTACCAAGATGGCGGCAGCGTTGACGTGTCGATCTGAGGGTCTCGCGGGTGCGGCAGTAGTTGCATGCTGGGAAGTTGGTGGACTTTCCCCCTTTCCTTTCGCCCCTCACCATCCGTCAAGTCGTCTGTCTGCTGTTCTGCTGCTGTCGGATCCGTGACTACAAATGGCTGATCTCCAGGTGTGTATGAAATTAGTTAGAAACACTGAGGCATGTAAAAGCTAGTTTCTATTCTCTGCGTCCAGTTTAATGAGCGATAGAGGAAGTCGTTAGCTGGTGTACAGCTTTAGCTAATGTTGCCTCAGGACTCGTTTCCTTGACTTGTTAGCGCATGCTAAATAAACAAGAGTGTTGTTACATCAGATACGCAGATGTAAAATAAGAACTGTTAATGCACCACAGTGAATTTGTTTAGGCATTGATAAAGTCGTGTCTAGAAAGTAACCCTAGGAGACCCTTGTCTCGCGAGGTGGGTATGGTTAGGTATTATCTTCCGAGAGTTTCTGCCCGTTTTCGCAAATCTAGGGTTACCTTATAGACGACCCGTTGTGCAGTGGTTCTCAACCTGGGGGTCGGGACCCCCAAGGGGGTCGCGAGATGGTTGTGGAGAAAAAAATAATAATTTAAGAGTAGTGAATGTTTTTGTTCTATTCAGTGTTTAATTAGTAAATCAGAAGGTCCTGGAACACAGAGAGGGTGCTGGTCAGGAGAGAACGCATGAAAAAACCACAGTGGCTGCGTCCGAAATGCCCTACTATGCACTACATAGTAAATATATATACTATCTTTCAACTTTTGTGTAAATAAATACTATGGATCTTTTCGGATGCACTGATCTGTAATTACCGCCGGTTGGACATGTAACCATGGCCGTGCCAACCTCAGCTCTACCGTTGTCGCTAGATAACGCTTAAATTGCTGAAAAAAGGGTAGCTAATCCAACGGTCGCAGGTGATTTTTAATATGTAGAAATGTAAGCTGAAGCGTTATTGACATTACAGACCTGTCTTGGTTGCTGTCCGTTTGTCTGTTATGAATGTTGTCATCACTACTAGGGCAGTGACTGTAACCGCATTACCGCAATGCCTACCATTTGATGCCTACCACGGGATTAAGCTATTTTTTTTTGCTGGTGAAAGTTACAGGAGTGCATATGTTTGGATCACTCATTGATTTTGTTTTCGCTGCCCACGTAGTGAGGAGGACGGGACATCTACCTGTAGTGAAACAGGTACTCTAAGCGCAGTCAGCATGTTGTGTGTGTGTGAGTGAGTGAGAGAGAGAGAGAGAGAGAGAGACTGCTGCAGTCTTTTCAGCACCTCTGCGTGCACACACGGACAGCTCCCACAGGAACAGAGAGAGAGAGAGAGATGTGTGTCATCATGTTGTGATATTGACTTAGGTTTCGGGTCGGGTTCGGGCCGAGTAATTACGGGCTTGAATGCCACAGGCCTGTGCCGGGCTGGAGCCGACATTTCAGACCCCGCAGCTCTCTCGATGAGAGTACCTGTTTCACTACAGTCCCGTCGTCCTCCCTATTCAATGAATGATCCAAACACGTTGATTTCCTCTCATGGAGCCGACATGAAAACTATTTCGGTTCAGTGGATGTCAGCTGTCAGTGAGCCTGCTGAAGACAATGCTAAGCAGCCGCAGTCACATCAGCTCTCAGGGCCCCGGCAGAGACTTCTTTTTTTATTCACAGAGGCAGTGTGGATTGGAAAATAGAACAAATGTACGGAGCACTCTCGTCTCGCTTGCGGTGAGGATTGGCAGTTAGAAAGAAAATTGGAATCTGCAAAAAATCTGAATTGGCAGGTCAGACTGTTAAAAAAAAAAAAATCGGCAATTGGAATCGGCCAGGAACATTGAAATCGGTGCATCTCTAGTGTAAACAGAGCTAGCAAGTTAGCTCCTGCTAACATTTACTCAGCTTGTTTCTCTGATAACTTAAGATACAGATGTCTGATGAAAAAGTCATTTCCCCAGTTAAAATATATAGTTTAAAGCCACCAAGATCTAAAAAGTGTATTGTATAAAAGTGGCTTAAAACTGGATAAAAAGTGAATTTATGATTCATTTTTGCTGACGCATGTGCAGAGGAGATGTGATGACGCCATTGACCAAAAGAACTGGGTCTGAACTTTGTTGGAAACATTTGGGATAATACAGACATAAGTACACAACTCAACTAAATATATAACATAGGTGTAGTCATTTTTAGATATTTTAATGTGGAAATCTTGCATATTATAAGTTTAGGTCATGTAATATAAAATCTCCTTTCACTCGTCACCACCATGTAAGCAGGTCTGCCAAATGGGTGTGGATTTTATCCAAAGCACAAGTTCCATAATGATAGAGGCTCTTTTCCAATTTTCCTACAAACACTTGAACACACCGACAAGGACGATTTGGGGAAAATTCCCTGCTCTTTCATAACAACCTTGAACCAAAATGAAAGATGACTATTAAGAAGATATTTTAGACCATGAGCCTTTTTTTTCTTTTTCTTTTTTTTTTTTTTTTAAATCAAGGCTTGTACTGCTGACAGTGGGAGTTAATGGAATAAATGCTAATTAAACTGAGGGACTGAGGATTTTACCAGAATGGAAAGTCTTGGCAGCAGCATCTTTTGCCCACTTGGGACGATCAACAACATCATTAAGCCTCCTTTTCCATCAATTTCTCTTTCTACATCTTCATCAATCACATACTTTTCCTCTGCCCTGTTTTTCTTCCTCCCATCTCAGCTGCTTTTCTTCAACCATTTCACAACTGCCCCACCCTCTCTGAAATTTTCTAGATTTTTTTAAAGAGCATTTTTAACCAAGCTAGCAGGATGGCAGGATCCCATGAGATTCACATTTGTAGTTTTGAGTGATGTATCTCACCAACTATTGAAATGATTGCCATTTAATTTGGTACATACATTAATGATAACCTCAGGATTCTCATGAGCCTCAGCTGTATGTTGTGTTTTGTGCTAGTGAATATTAAAAGGTCCTATGTGTAACTTTTTACATTTATTAATAGCTTTTTATTGTCCTTGGGCGAAAGGATTGTAATTTAACCTAAAAAAATTAGAGCAGCCCCAACTTTCTCTGCTGCTTATAACAGCCTGTGGGCATGTGAAGGATTCAGGGCGTTTTTTCTGCGAAAATCATCGAAAATCAATGCATGCTCATGAGCACTCACAGCATCACAGAGTCTCCACCCACAGCAGAGTCCTACAGTAGAAAGAGGCTCAGCGAGCAACACTACCTAATGTTCTTATGGAGACCGCTAATGTCAACAAACTACAGACACACAGCACAGTGTCTTACCAAAGTAACACACATGCTGTGTTTACGTTAGATACATTTTGCAGCGGCGGCGGCTACCAACGACAGATCCATGCAGTGTAATTAGTATTTTAAAGATAACTTTTTTGGCTTTTTGCCTTTATTGATAGTACAGCTGAAGATTGACAGGAAAGGGGTGACAGAGGGGACGAGAGGGTTGCCTACACATAACCAAGTAGTTCAATTGTACATTTCCTGTGAACACAGAAGATTATTTTGAAAAGACACTATGCGTCCAACGAGCGGAAACTGACACGCTGCCCCTGACACGTCCAACACTGTCTACATGTATATGGATATTTTTAATCTGTCCATATGACCTCGGTTTTAAAACCAGAACACATTAATGACTCCAAGCGCTCGCCGGACCAGTAGAGGGGGCGATGAAGTCTACGTCAATGACACATCAAACACCAGAGAAGAAGAATCTGAGCATACAGTGAGCTTTCGCTTTGGCGGTAATCACAAAACAAACAGTAAAACAATAGAAGCTAATTATTTCTTTATCTTTCTGGTACACGGTCCGAGGTGCTGTGGCAAAACCGAAATGTGAACGACGAAGTTGCTGCTTACCAGTAGCCTAGCATGTAGCCGAGCCGGCGTTGTTATTGTTTCTGGAGCATGCTCATTACACAAAGCAACAATGGGAATGCTCGAATTGATGATGATGATGATGATGAATGATGATGTTATCGTTTCCCAAACACTCTGTTTTACAGGTCTACATGGACATACAGTTACCAGAGTTTTGAAAAATCTTCACCTTAGAAGGCGTTTTAAAAACTCTCCGTTTTAGTGATGTAAAACTCAGTTAACGTGTGGACGAGAGTCTAAAACATAGAGGAAAATGTCAGTTTACAAAAATATCCATATACATGTAGACGGGGCCTGATGCACGAGGGGCATTTTAAAGCGTAGGGCCACTGACCAAACATCACTATTTGATGAGTTAGGAGTGAGAATGAATTGGCCTCACAGAGCTGCTGGCCAGTTTAAGAAGACGAGGATTGCACTGTCACCGATACAGGAGGAATAAATTGCAGTTTAGCAATTCAACTGAGCGATTGAGGATTTTTACAGTAACTGAGGCATTCACCTTCATCATTTTTTTCTTACTGCATCTTCACGCTTTCCCAGCCTGTTCTCCCTCCTCCCATCTCCTCATCCTTTTCACACTCCCCCCTCCAGTTTCCACAGCATCATCTCCCCTCCCCCACTCTAAGCCACTAGCCAGCGATGTTGAACTTGGTGACCTCTGCACCAGGAGATATACAGCACCGCTCCCCTGCTTCCTTTATTAATCCTTCTTTTCCGTCACCCTCCCCTCCTCCATCTCTCCATCCATCTTTCCCTGCACTAAATTAGCCGCCCTTTAACATCCTATTTTCCTCTGTAATTCAGTTGTTCAGCAGTACAGGCAAAAATCAAAGGCCGCACTGATGTCACACATCCTGCAAATGTTATACTCATGGTACTGTGAGCTGCATATTACTCACCGGCAGTGCAGAACTCGATGATCTCGCTCCACTCGGAGATGGCGTAGTCCCCGTCGGTCTGTTTTGATGCGGTCTGGACAGCCACGGTGTACTCTGTGCGTGGGCTCAGGAACCAGTGGCCCCGAACCGTCATGGGCAGGGGCACTGCCTTGGCTACCAGCTTGGTAGGAACATCCTGGAGGGACGGATGGAAAAAAAGGAGCTGAATGATGACAAAGAAATTAGTCAGAAAGAGTTATGGCTTTCTTTCTGCCACCTGCTTGTTACTAAACACACACATGCACACATTTCATATAAGTACAAGACTGCAGTTCATACATGTAGCTAGAGCTGGTGATATCGCCAAAATCTTCCATTTCATATCTCAATAATGATATATATCATGATATAGCATTTTTTTTCTGGTAATTCAATAAATAAATAAATAGTCTATATCAAATAACCACATGGTAAAGCCTATTTTTGTATACTGCCGTGTGAATTAAATACTTGATAAATGAAAAGTACCGACTATTTTCTCATTTAATTAAGAACTTTCGTGCAAAATGAAATTATAAAGAAAAAATAAATACGTCAACATGCATGTACACAAATACAGAGTAATCAGGTGAACTACTATTTAATTACACTGGGGTATTCAGTGTAGAAAATTGAGTTAGTACGTACTTGTTATTATCAATTTAGATGACGTAATTGTGCATCACGATATCTCCATATATTATTTCATCATGATACGATTCCATTGAAAGACGATAAATTATATTTAATTATCGCCCAGCCCTCCATGTAGCCGCCCTTTTGTTTATGTACGTACACTATTCTGTACACTACCCCCCCCCCCCTCCAAAGCCTCAGCGGGCCCTAGCAGCTCATTGATTGGACCAGGAGCCCCTGCCTAGCAACAGAGTCAGCCCATTCATCCACCAACACTGTTGCTGCACACCAAAATCAAAATAATAGTACGGGGCCTCCCGCTAGGAAGAGGAGAGACACTCGGCTACACAGGAAGTGGCTGCAGGAGGAAAGGAAGGAGGCTGATGAAACACGTCTGTAAGATTGACTGACTGTCCACTGACAGAGCCGCAGTAGTCCTGCTGCTGCTGGTGAGATTACTCTCAGGCAGAAAGGGCGTAATATTAAAGCTCAGAGCACGACCTCGCTGTGGAGGCTTTGAACAAAACCAACTTGAAGTGAGTCTTTTTGCCTCACGCGTGAAAAGAAAGGTTATCTTGAGGTGAAACATGGTGTACCTGTGTTACATGTTTCAGCTTCAAATCAATCTTTTTTTTTTTTTCAAACATCAAGGATTACTCTTATCATACCTCCAGATCAGGGCTGGGCCAAAATCTTCTATCCCAATACAGCTCATATTTCACATCACGATAATGATATATATCACGATATAGTACTGTTTACATATTCCTACTGTAATATTATTTATTATTTATATTCTGGAGTTAATCACGCCACCTGTCTTTGGAGCTTTCTTATCACTTGTACATACTCTTGTTTTTTGGTTCTATTTTTGTTTTGTGTATATTTTGTTTCTTGTTATGCACCGTGACATCAAGACAAATTCCTCAAACATGAAAACTACTTGGCAATAAAAATGATTCTGATTCTGATTCTGCTCAGTATCAATCGATGACAGCCGCATGCGCAGAACGGTCGTATTCCGCCTAAGCTGGTGTAGAACGGATCGTGTTTCCAGTATGGATCGGGTAGCGACATGGCCTTCTAAGATAACTCCGGAGGGCAGCAGCTTATTAACATGATGGAGGAAGCGCAAGCTGCACCACAAATATCAAGTGTCATCTCTGGTAGATCAAGTCTGAATTCTTAGGAGCCTGCTGGCCATAACAAAGCCACAGATTCTATGATATGTGGCTCTGCATGTCTTCACTCATTTTTGTGATCTGTGATCCCACCCTCACCCACCTAATTCATTTTCCTTCATCCCAGCAAGATTTGATCTAACACCAATCATGTCAGCATTGCTCGAGACAAACAAAAGAGCAATTGACATGATCCATTGAATTCCACCATTCTCTGCTGTTCTACGACAACGCCCGATGCACAGTTTGCTCCACTCGGGAACAGGGTCCGTCCTTCCCCACAGGGAGGGAGGGTGCATGGCCCGGCGAGGTTTGGCCGGAGCCACGAGCTACTTTTAAATGAAACATCAATAATGATGTGGATATCAACAGGTTTTTGAACCTTTTCAAGAAGGTGCTTGAAGGAAGGAAAGAGGGATGCTGTCTGCCGCCAGTGAAAAAATCCTACTTTAACGGCTGCATGAAAACAGGAATATTAGTGGAATTTTATGTTGATTATCAGAAAACAGCTTTGTAGGAATATTGTCTTTTTCGGAGTAAGGGCAAAAAAAAACAGAATATTGTGTGCATGCATAGTCAGTGAGTTAAGCTGTGAACTACACATATGCCCTTTTAGCCTTTCTTGAATCTTTACTGCACTGACAACACACAGCCACTGTTGCACTGCACCTTGGAGCACCTGGAACTTTGCCATCCATCTTTTAAACCATAACATTATTACTAAACTGCCTACAGCAAAAGTCCAGGGGCCCGATGTATAACAGCACAAAAACACTTTCCTGCACATCAACTGAGATGTATAACAACAGAATGTGCATACTACACAGTGTATGCAGGGTTTTCTTGAGCCATCTGCAGATATGGTGACAAGGAAACGAAGGCACGAGACAAAATTTAATAATAAAACATTGTCTTTTAAGACTGTTAATTTCAGTGTGATTTTGTCAACACAGCATTGTGTAAATATCCATCAAAAGTGCATTAATGACTTTTGCATGATCAGTTATCATTCTTGTCATTTGCATTTACATTCTGTATTTTATTTGATCCCTTCTTGTGAATCACTGTGTCTGTGTCACGCTATAAACTAAATCAAGTATCTGTCAGAGAAATTGGAATTATTCTTTTAATTGACAGCAGTACTTATATGCAAATAGATGATTAAGAGTGTGGCATATATGGCTAACTCTGGGCATGGAAATTAGACCTGTTTCACAGTGATTGTGATTGATCAAACGGAACTATGTGTCCAGGGAAAGAAAACACACTCCTCAGCACAAACAGGAACATGCTCATTTAAAACTCGCAACACACAGAACCAGAACCTGGCTCTTGGGCTGTTCAGACCAACATTAGTCTCGCGTAGCCAGACATATCTCCACAGCGCTGGAGGAAGGTCTGGATCCAGTGCGTTTCACTCCTGGATAGGGAAAAAAACGACCTGTTTCAGTGGAACACCTCCACGAAAATGTTGTAAACATATTGTTTGTAGATATTTACAATCATTCACAGAATGATGCATGATCCAAATCTTCTTCAAAACTTGCCATTTTCAGCGTGTAGGTTGATAACATGGAGGCTGTTGTTTCCTGTAGCAAAGGGACTGTGAGAATGGGAACACAGACTATCCAGGCACTGTTCACCTGCTAAGCCAGACTATATAAAGAGCGGGAAAATCCGATGGATGGGTCAGACAAACAGGAATTTCACCCAGCAGCCGCTGTTAGGAAATGCTCCTGCGGGTCGTATTAGAGAGGAACCAAGCCCTCAGGAACAGCGCCGGGCTTTGATGCCAATTTGACACAGTGACCAAACTGTGTAATTACAACCTCCGGGTCTGCCATGTGATGCCATTGGGCCCAAAAAGACTTACCCCATATATTTACATTGTGAAAGAGACTCAAATAGCCCTTATTTAAATCGTTATGTCCATAAATCATGAAGTCAAATTTTTTTTGGCTTTTTTTTGCACCACTGAGCAACTTTCATAGGAATGAATGAGGCCCTGCCTCCAACACTGTCTGTATCCAGTTCTCTTTATACATCCATGGTACAAAGAACCTATGAGGTCGTACGGTTCGGAGGACTTCTTGGGTTTTACATGTGTTCAGTCTTTAAGGTGCATTCTCTTTCTCTCTGTCCCTACCTTCAGGTCAATATCTTTGATCCATTTCACAACTCGATGAGAGGTCCACACCAACGGATCCACGTTCTGGTGCTCACACTGTATCCGGCGGGCCTGCAGTGCCTGCAAACCATTTGAACAAACACCTCTTATTCAACCTGCCGCTGAAGCATACCCGAGTATATTCACTGTCGTCCTCTGCTTGTGAACGCGGTGCAGAATCTCTCTTACCTCCTTGTCGAAATTGAGTAAGTGCAGCAGTTCGATGCCCAGCAGCAAGCTGACCTGGTGGAACTTCTTGGTGATGTTGAGGTGACGTTCAAGGTCACGACGTGTCAGGGAGTTCAGCAGGCGCCCGTCTACTAAGTGGATGTGAAAGGCCTGGGAGTACTGAGGCAAGCCCACGTCGCTTAACCAGGCCTTGGCCACCCAGTGGTGGTCCATATCTGCAGCCTTGGACAGCCTAGAGACAATGTTGTTAAAGGGTTACTTCACCTAAATCACAAAAACCCCCTAATTTTCTCACTTACTCTTTGTGGTATTTAAGATACCGTGACTTTATGGTCTGTTGGTTGGTCCACTTTGGTCCAGACTTAAAGGTACTATGTGGATTTTTGACACTTGTGAACTGCAGCTAGTATGCACTCCATAGGTGCGAGCGTACAGTTGTTAACTGTCGGGGGAGCTGAAGAGAGGCAAGGCACTCTGGACTGCGCATAAATGTCACATCTTTTGGATTTTCGATACAATGGACGTTACAATCCGTTCACACATTGGCAATACAAAGCGATCAATACATGTAAATTGCTTCACATGCTACCTTTAAATATCCCAACGGCTATTGGATGGCTTTCCATGAAATTTTGTATAAACATTCATGGTTCCCAGAGGATTAATCCTACGGATTTTGGCGATCCCCTGACCTTTGCTTCACAATGAGATTGACATTTGTGGTTTTGAGCGAAATGTCTTGACATTTGCAGATTGCTATTAAATGTGGCTCAGATGTTCATGTTACTTTCAGGATTAATTATAATAGCCTACCTTTGGTGGTAAGTTTTCACATCATCATCAGATCAAAATGTCAGACAGAAAATTAATTAGTGGCAATCTTGATAATCTAATAACCGTTTATATCATTTATTAATTAAAATGCCAAACAATTCACTGTTTCCAGCTTGTCATTTGTATGTTTGTTTGTTTGTCAGCTTGTATTTCTTTTTCCGTAGTCTTCTATGACATTAAAATGAATATCCATGACTTTTGGACTGTTGGTGAAACAAAACAAAAATTATGATGGGAATATAGACTATCCAGAGTAACAGGGACATGGGTTTTGGAAAGACACATTGCTATTAAATGTGTACTGTATTTTTTTCAATGCTTTGAGGCTACAGATCTCAAAACCTAAACTACAGCAGCTACACGGGGTACACACAGGAGATGATGCCACACTATTTTGAAAATGTTGTTACTATAAATCACCAACAGATGGCCCTCTTACACTACCACATCATGTACAAGTTTGTACAATTTTAACTATATATAATCTCTTAAACTGGGAGAACACGATCAAATGTGCAAATATTTTACTTTACTTTTACTACTTTTACAAAATGTTTCATGGTCTGGCCTCCCTCCACTCAATGAATTCAATAAACAAAACTCATCAATCAGAGGGCATTGTAAAATACCACATAGAAAAAGTACCTTTGGACAGTTAGCTTTTTCCTATCGAGCAGCACATACTGGGAACTCTATACCAGAACTAAAGAACATCGCATCTCTCAACTCTTTCTCCAAATCTATAAAACAGTGGTTACTGGACAATCAAACGTGCTTTTACTGTGCTTATGTGTTTCGTCTGTGCCTATGTGCTTTTATTGTGCTTATGTGTTTATGTGCTCTTGCATGTTTTCCTTTAATGCCATCAACCTGCCAGGGACTGCAGATGAAAATTAGCCCACATGACTAAATCTGGCACATTTACATGCTGGACTCAAGTGCTCATGTTAATTCATGTGCATTGTCCCTTCTTAAATAAATAAACATAAGTTGATACAAGAATTCTCTTGTTTCCCTTCCTCACCCTCTACCGTTCTCAGCATCTCTGTAATCCTCGATGGCCAGGCGGAGTTTCCGGCGATGCATTAAACTGCTGACACCTAAGCCCAGCTCCAGGTCTTCATCTGTTAGTCCAAGTAAAACCTGCAAAATGTGATACAGTTTACTGCAACTAAAGCCACAGAAGAAATGCCAGGCGAATTAAAATATTGGCACACATTTGCAATTGTGCACAGTAATTTATGTCAAATGCAAAGTGGGTCCACCTTGTTAATCATACCTTTCCACTCTTTACATTTTCCGAGCAGGTGCGGATGTACATGGGCATCGCCATGACAACCTCCAGCCAGGCCTGCACAGTGCCCGCCCTCCACTGGGACATGGGCGTGGTCCTGGCCAGCTCCACCTGCTGCAGGCGGTCCAGCTGGTCCTCCGAGCCGTCCGACAGGCT
>JAOVVB010150618.1:0-11834 GCA_028570985.1 Heterobranchus longifilis | reverse complement strand
ATAACGAGAGAGAGAGGGAGGGAGGTGGGGGGGGAGAGGGAGGTGTGCAGGGGAGGGAGGGAGGGAGGAAGTAGGTAAATGAAACAAAAGAACGACAGAACAGATTCACTACAGGAAATGGATTCACTGAGATCCTGTAACTACAGCGAGAACCTCTGGAGGAACATCTGGAAGAGGAAGAAAGAATGAGTAAAAAAGAGTGAAGGAAAGGATTAAGAAAAGCAAAACATCAAGAAATTGGTAAAAGAGAGAGAAGAAGAGAGTGCATGAAAGACAAAAGGCATTTGAATATAAGAATAAAAGAGGAAGAGAAAGAGTGATAAAGGGAGGAATAGAGATTGAGAGCGTGTGTGAGGGAGAAACAGAGAAGTGCAGAGAAAGTGTCAGGTGATGGAGAGAGAGAGATAGAGAGATATAAAGAGATGATACAGGATATAGGACTGTGACAGAAGGATGAAAGATAAAGTAAAAAAAGTTTGAGAAAATATTAAATAAAAATAGAGCTAGATGTGTAGAGTGAGAGAGAGAGAGAGAGAGAGAGAGAGAGAAGGGGCATGTTAGAGAGGGAGAAAGAGAAAGAAAGAGAGAGAGAGAGAGACTGGAGCTAAAGTAGATGCACAGGGAACAAAAAAAGGAACGGAAGAGAAGTGAAAGAAAAGTGAAAGAGAAGTGAAGAGAGAGAGAGAGAGAGAGATGAAATGGAGGGAAGATGGGAGGAAGATTAAAATTGAGGGAAAAGAGAAAAATTGTTGAGTCAGAAACAGAGCTTAAGAGATAGAAAGAGAGAAAGAGATGATACTAATTGGAAATGAAAGCATGAAAGAGATTTTGTTTAAAGGGAACTGTGGTTCTGTGCAGCTCTCTCTCTCTCTCTCTCTCTCTCTGTTTATTATTCACACTCTCATTGTTCCTGCACCCTGAGCGACTCCCTGATGGTTCTCTAAAGGGTTCCACACAGAACCTCTCAGAGGAACACTCAGAAGAGCCTTCAGGAAAACATGAGGGGATAAAAGAGAACTAATGAAGAGGCAGGAGAAGAAAAATGAAAAACATGGAAGAACAAAAAAAAGAAAGCAAAAAGGGAATGAAAGGAAGAGATAAATGAGGGGAAGAAAAGAGGGAAAGCAGTAAGAGATGAAGGATTGCATGTGGGTGATGGACAAAGATAAATGAAGAAGATGAAATATAATAGAAAAACACTAAGAAAGAGATAAAGTGAGACAAAGAGGATTAAAAAGAGACAGGAACAAAGAGAAAGAGAGAGAGAGAGAGAGAGAGAGAGAGAGAGAGAGAGGATGGAAAAAGAGATAAAGAGAGAGAAAGACAGCAGAGGAGATATTTATATTTAATAAAAACATAAAAAGAAATACAGCATACACAAATAAGGAGAGAGAGATGAATTAAGAGACAGACAGACAGAGAGAGAGAGAGAGAGAGAGAGAGAGAGAAATGTAGTCGAAGTGACAAACAGGTATAATCAGTGACAGAAAAAAAAGTCAGACAGGTGTAATTAGGGAGAGACAGACAGTTAGTAGTTAGCGAAAGAGGTGTGTAATAAGAGTAGTCAGAAAGAGAGAGAGAGAGATATTAAGTGGTATCAAAAAAAGACAGGTTTAGTTAGAGAGAGAGAGAGAGAGACGAGTGTAGTCAGACAGGTGTACTTAGAGTCGAACAGGCAGGTCAGAACAGAACAGGTCAGAGAGACAGGTGAGTTTAGACACATGTGATCAGAGTCAGACAGACAGGTATAGTCAGAAAGAGAGAGACATGTGAGGTTAGACAGGTGTTTTCAGAGTTGGACAGACAGGTATAGTCAGAGGGAGACATCTCGCCTAGTTCTGCAGGTAACCATGGCGATGGTAAGGAGTTATGTATTCTGGCATGTAGTTATAACGTATAGTGACAGTGCTGACAGACGAGTTGCAGCATGCAAGGGTTTTCATGAGCCTGATCTCAGCCTGGAGCCACTTCCTTGTTTACCGTGGACTTCATGTTACATGTTGACTGATCAGAACCAAGATAATCAACTCGTGATGGACTCGGGCTGACTTTTCAGGAATCGACAGACCAGCTTGGAGGGTTCTGCTCCTCTGGTTCTCACAGACGTCCTTTTTGTCTTTTGCCCTGCTCTGATGTGGCGTTTGATCTCCACAGTAAAGAGATTTTCTCTCTGACATCGTTCCAAATTTCTAGTACTCTTCCGAGAAAGGAAACGAGAGCGACGTGCCGAAATGTGCACAGTGTCTTTTGTGACAGTGTCAAGGTCGGCTCTGTGTAGAGACATAATGCTTTTTATCTGTGAGATATGAGAACCTGAGAGAAACAAACTGCAAGGTTAGGGGTTTTCTTTAACGGGACTGCAGAGAACGTGAAGTTTCTGATAACCTTCATGAAGAAATAGAAAGCATACAGGAAAGGGCATGACTTGCTTTATGGAATAAAGGAGTACAAGGGGTTAAAAAGGTTCTTCAAGGTTCTTCAAGAGTGCTTTAAAAAAACAGATTCCACTTGAGATATAGGGTTCTGTGGATAACTGTGGATACCTTTTATGCTTGAAAACCACAATAAGCTGACAAATTCATGGAGATCTAAATGAATGATGTCAGGTTATTTAATGGTTCCACTTTCAAAAAGCATTCTACTCAGTAAAAGTAAGGTCCTTTCTCTGGTGTAGGCTTCTCCTTAAAATGTTTAAGCTGTTTTTTCTTTTTCCTTCTCAATGAAACACAACATTTTCTAAGAGTGTAGTAACCTAAAACTGGGGTAGGTCCTCTCAAGGAACTGAGAAGCACATGAAGATTTTATGCAAGTACTCGTTCTTTTATTCCTGAAAGATGGTTTGAGAAAACAGCCAATGTGTAGGATTATTTGATGGAACCAAAGCAGCTTGTAAAAGGGGTTGTTCAAGAGATTTAGCTTCCAAAAAAGTGTTCTATTTGAAACCAATAATGTTCCGAACCTGTTGTGATTTGTGACAGTGTGTTCTAGATATAATGTTTAAGAGTTGTTTTTCCCAAAAGTCAAAAGGTAAGGCATCTTCAGTTCCAGTCCTGTGTCCAACACAGTTTGGTGATTCTTCTGCTCTAACCAAATTGATTCATCTCAATCTGTTGATTACTACGTTCAGCGGGTGTGCCGGTTAATTACAAACTGTACAACCTATTGTACAAAGGAGCAGGTACTGCCACAGAACCTTTAAGCTCAGTTCTTTCTGAAAGATGCCTTCAATGGCAGCATAGAAAATGTATACAAAGTGTAAGATTATTCTGTGGAACCAAAGCAGAGATGAATGAATCGTGGTTCTTGAGGGGTTCTAAGTTTAATTGGCAAATTAAGAATTCTGCTAGGGTTTTTTTGGGTTTCTCTAGTGGGACAACAAAATGATGCAAAAAGGTTTTATGAAGCCAAGGATTTCACTGAGCTCTAAGTGGACTAGTGGGCATGTTGTACTGACCATTATAAAGGGCAGATTTTTTTTCCATTTTGAAATGAAGGAAATCAAAGCAACCTTCATGAAGGACACCGCAATCATAAATCACAATCCCTTTTATGGAACTATGCCACAATCACGATCATGTCTTTTATGGAACCGAGGAACAAGAGCAGGTTTGAGTGATGTTCATAAAATAAAAGATGGCTAGATGGCTATGGAACACCATAAACATAAACCTCAATACCCAAGAGAACTTTTATTACAATGTTTTTTTGCTTCACAAATAGACAGCTGCTATATCCATTCCTCTAAAACACTTCAACATGCGTGCTCCTGTTTTAATAGTATATTTTTCTCATAGTTTTTTCATCATGATGGCCATGATGGTGAATGGAGCAGTGTTCTGTTTCCACCTGCAGCATGGAAGGCTTTCAGTCGAGGTTCAGGAAGTGGAGTAGGAGCTTTGAAAGACTTTTGAGAGATGATGCGTGACAGAGAGCAGGTACAATTAGATGGCTCGTCAACAGATTTTATTTATTTATTTATTTTTACAGGTTTATACCTCTTTCGCTGAGGTTTTAAGGATGATGAAGCCAATAAAGACTGGTGTTTCTTAGCTCCTGTTTCCACGCTTATTTTAACACACTCCCGACCACCTAGTCATTGCTCCCAAGGCACACGATTACTCTATGATTAGGTGTAGAAAGAAAGTTTTGTTAACTCTCGTTTACTGTATGTCATCCTGAAAAGGTTTTATACCAACCGAGCTAAAAAGTCAGTCAAAAGGTTTACAGATGTTCCTCATGCTTACGTGCATACTTTGGCAATCGTCACTTGGCCATGGATGACAAAAAATTTTCATATTTTTAACCACACCCATAAAAGACAAAACAAAAGCTCTAAATGCTAAAAGAGTACATCCTAAGACTGACATTCACTAAATCATCTAGTAATGCAGCTCAGCTACCGCAGTGCATCATTTACCACAGACCCAGTCCTTTAAGATGACTAAAATGTACCTAGAGAAGGAAGATTTTTTTTTGCTCATTTCATCATTCTTTCTCTTTAAGAACTCTCAATCACTTACTCTATACACCACTTATCTTGTATAAGGTGGTGTGGGGGCCTGGAGCATATCTCAGGCACTAGGCAGTGTACACCTTGGATGGGGTGCCAGTCCATTGCAGGGCACAACAGCATTCATACAGTGGCGTGCTAACCACTACGCCACCGTGTCGCCACTGTGTTAAAAACATTATCTTGGCTCTCAATTAACCACAAACACCTCACAGTTACCAACCTTAGGACAACATCAACTACAAGAATGTTACAAATGACTTTAAAACAATATTACCAACAATACTGAAAGTGGGACTCGTTTTCCAGTGCTGCGAGTTCAACACTGGACCAGCAGGGGGCATGATGTTGAGGCTAGTTATACTGGTCATCAGCGCCATTGGTCTCCTCCGAAATCTTAGTGTGGCATAGCTAATCTCATCCTATGACCTACACGGCCTATGACTCTATTCTAGAATAGAGAAAATGTATATGTCTTTGTGATTGCAAACCTACTTGCCCCATACTGTCACCAGCTGCATCAGAGAGTAAAAAATAGGCAAGTGTGCCCAAGTATGGAGAGCAAAAATAACGTGAATGCTGGCCAGCAGGGGAGTGGTATGGGCGGAGCAATCGCGCCCAGGCATGGTACAACCCAGTCGTGATGTGAAATATGAAAGCGTTCTGAGAGAGGCGTGACATGTAGTGTTGTATACATGATGTGAGGGGAAGCTGTTGTATACATCAGGAATTCTAAACCCTGTTAGACACTTCAGGGAGCACAGATGTGGTCGGACGTTGTGCAGACAGATGTTAAACAACTTTAATGCTCCTGACAAAAGTTACAATTTCGTTGTTTTAAGGTTCTTGACGTCATTTAATCATTGAAGTCATTCTAACTTTTAAAAACAACGGCTTATTAAAACAATTTTGATTGAAACCAAATTTTAGTCAGGCGTTAGGGTTCCTGCTGAGACAGCTAGCTAGCATTAGCGAAAAGATGCTCCATGTTTAAGCTGCTATTTCAGAATTTACAGTAAATATGAAAAAAACAACAACAACAATGAACTCCATGCTAGCAATACTGTACATCGTCCTCACTGACATGCTAACGTCAGGTAATGTTACCTTACCTTGCTAGCTCAGTGTACGTAGAATCCAGAGTTTTCCAGCTTTGTTCTTGACAAACCGAGCTGAAACTCAAACCGACACCAAGAAAGACTAAATAAATAGTCGGATCTAATTGTTTCGCCCCGTTTTAATCTTGACTGTGAGTGAAACTTTCATCCCGTGTCGGTGTATATTGTATTACTGTAAATGTTTATACTCAGAAACGGTTTTGATTGCTCCGAGGAGAGTAAATTAGGACGGATAATGTGTTTGAAAATGCGATGCGGTTACAGTTATTTGTCCCTCGTCTCCGTCGTCATTGTTTGAAATTAATTTACTTCACGAGAGAAAGAGGAATGATTAAAAACACAAAAGGCACAGCGTTAGTCATCGGGCCGCCTGAGTCATCCTCTTAGATGTGTATTACACGTGTAATATATTCGATTGCTTTATTTGTCTTTAGGAAAATGACTTTGTTTTGTTTTTTTGTTTCCTAGTAATGATTTTCTCCGGTGGAAAAATTTGAGTGAAGGAAATTTACACAATGTGACACATTTTGGGGAATATCATAAGCTGTGTGTGCGTGTGTGTGTGTTTATTTACATATTAACAGCAGTTGGTTCTTCGATCTTTTCGTGATGCACCCCGCCCCATGTGAGACTCGCTTTCTAACACTTTTTCAGGCGTTTGTGTTTTTCCTTGGTTACATGACAAGCTGTTATTTTTGTCTTGTTAACCTCAATGCACACACACACACACTGACACACACACACAAACACTGACGCATCTAAACACTCACACACACGTACAGTTTTCAGCTCTTTCTCTCTCTCTCTCACACACACACACACACACACACAGACATACACTGCTGTTTATTTGTCCCTCCGGAGAGCCGGTGTGTGGAGCTGGAGTGTGTCCTTCAGACGAAGAGGTTTGAAGCATGTCTGACTAGAGACAGCTGGAGTCTCCGTCGAGACAGGAAGAGTGTGTGATGGAGTGTGTGATGGAGTGTGTCCCGGTGTTACAGGAGCGTATTTAGCACATCCTCGCTGATGTCCTTTCAAGATGTCTGGAAGTCACCTGCATGTCACAGGTGAACGAAACACAGCAGGACGAATTGGGATTTTTCGGCCGGCGATTGTTGCTGGAGGTTGTGTGCAGGAGCAGCTCGGATCGTGGATTTTCGTGTGGATGACATCAACTCAAACGTAATGAAGTTGAAAGTCTTTCAAACTTGATGTATGTTATACGCTACTGTCTAGTAAATCTCAAAACAACAAGTAAAATGTTACTCAAGTAAAAGTACAAGTCCCCTGTTTACATTTCTACTTGAGTTGTTGTTGGTCTTTCGGCTGCTCCCAGCCAGGGGTCGCCACAGCGGAATACCCAGTCCGCACTACAACTTGGCACAGGTTTTACCCCAGATGCCCTTCCTGACGCAACCCTCCCATTTTATCCGGGCATTTTATTGGGCACTGGCTGGGAATCGAACCCGGGCCTTCCGCATGGCAGGCGAAACATCTACCACTGAGCCACCAGTGCCCTTTAAATTTCTACTTGAGTAAAAGTACAAAAATTTTAAATTTAGAAGCTCAAAGAATCAAAACTACTGAGCTTGTATTACCTAACGTTACCTTTAAAGTCAGAGTAAACCTCCTCCACTTCTGGTTTCAAATACCTGCTACATGATTGAGTGTTTTAACAGAGGGAAGGCAAATCACACAATCACACATGATAGTCAGCAGTTGGTGATAACTTCCATTTACATACTACGCACCGCTGTGTTTATGTAATTCAACGCCATGCAAAAATGTAGTGAAGTAGAAAGTACAGATAATTAGGATGTACTGTTGTATGTAATGGAGTAAAAGTAAAAAATGTTCACTAATAAAACTACTTAAGTAAAGTAGACGAAACTTTAGTGAAAAATTTAATTAAATACAGTAACTACTTCAGTACAGTAAATCTACTTACTCACCTTCCACCACTTCTGATTCCTGATGTACAGACATCTCACTCCATCTTCCCCTTTCCAAATCTATGCAATATATACACAGGGTAGCACAATAGAAACAACGCTACGTCTGGGTCGAAATGTGTGTTAATCTTGGTTGTCTGGGAAGAATTAAAATTTTGCACAGGATTTATAAAAGTTTTTCAAAGTTAAAAGTATAATAATATCTAATCCTCCTCTGAGCATGGGGCAGCTTGATTTCTGTCTCAGTGGGCCTCTGTCAGTCTTTGGTTATTGCAGTAACCATTTCTGGTCAATCATAGTTTTGCATAACAGTTCTTAATGGTGCTCATAATAATAATAATAATAATAATAATAATGGATGTTTAAAAGGTATCATTTTAAACTCTGGAGTTTATAATTTAACAGGTTTAGCACAAAACTTGAAATTTAATGAAAACACTGGCAAGAACAATTTATGAACAAATCCAGCTTAATCAATTAAGCCAATTACCCGGGCTCATATTTGTGCCTTTGCTTTGCTAGAAATATTATTACATTTAATAATGACATGTTACTAAACAAAATTTCTGAAATAGGAAGAAGATCTGTGGAATATTTTTAAGTTAAATGTCCTGTCCACAGCTCCTCCCCTGAGCATGGGGCAGCATGATACCTTCCCCAGTGGGCCTCTGTTTGTGTTTGACTGTTGCAGTTCACATACTTGACCACAATCAAGATAAAACCTCCTGGTTATAATTATATTAATTATGTAATATATATATATATATATATATACACTGTATATTATATTAATTATGCTACATATTTCAGAACTCAATGTCTCTTGCTTGGTTTCTCTCCGAGTCCAGATATCGGAGATGTTAGAGTAATTGTTTATTTCTTAAAGCAAAATCAAGGTGCTCTAAAACTGACAATCACCTCTGTGTGTGTGTGTGTGTGTGTGTGTGTGTGTGTGTGTGTGTCCACATGTTTGGTCGTTTGCAGATGATCTATCTGTTCCATGGTGCTGAAGTGCTCCTTCATAAATGCATTACTTCACTTACTGTTAGATACACAGCCATCACACACACACACACACACACACACACACACACGCACACATCTCTCTCTCTGTTCCTCTCTCCATCGCTCTCCTTCGTCCTCTTTCTGTGCTCTTCTATATTGTGAATGTCTAAGTGCTAGTTGGCATTTACTCTGAGTCCTGAATTAAATTTCTTTCACTACAATGTTCACACACACACACACACACACACACACAACCACACACACACACACACACACAGTTATTAAATCCGCTCTTGTACCATAAAATATAAAAATGCTGCTTGTTGTGTTACCGAAAAACGTCCACATGAACATCATTCACACTGTGATGCTCTCTGTAAGGACAATTGTGTTTATGGAATGTTTAAGTAAGGAGTCTCTCTACAGCCAGAGGAAAAGTTGTCACTATTCAGACCTATTCAGGAGTTTATGCTTTGCAGATTGTGAGTAATGGAAATGACAGTCCTGACCTCTCTCCAAGCTATTGCCACATGTTTGGGCCATTAATTAAAGGAGTTCCTGAGAGGCCGGCATTTCAAACGTGAAGCAGGCAGTCCGATCATAGTCAGACAACTTTCTACCTTGATGGTGTCCAAGTGGGATAAGTGCATTAGTGTAGCAGCGGATTATATAGAACTGTTATTCTGCACTGTTATCAAAAGTCCCACTTTCACTCGAACGTTTAATTAATTAACTCTGAATCTGTGCTGTGTGTTAGGGGTCCATGATGGAGGAATGTAGGGTGATAGGGGTGCATTTAATTTCGGGCATGGCAATGTATTTAACGGTGTGATTTCCATGTAGATGCTTGAGATTACATTATCATCTCCTGTTCTGCTTCTACTCTTTTTTCCTTCTTCATTTCATTTTTCAGCCGCAGCTCAGATTGCGTCTGGAGTCTGTGTTTGATCTGATGTGTCTGATCCGTCGCCTCAGGTGGCTTCTCCTTCCTCCTCCAGCCTTATTGCTTCTTTCGGATATTTTTTTTTGCTGTTTGTTTTTTCCCCTTGGGTTGTGTTCCAAAACAGCTTCGCTTTCCCCTCGAGAGTCGGCATTAAGTCGACGCCTCGTGAATTCGATGTCGAGTACGTTTGGGCGTCTGAGTCGAAGCCATATGATACCGCCAACACGGAATCAGAACAGTTCTGAAACATTTACTAGACATCAGGTTTTCCTTTATCCTCCTGTAATGTTATGAAGACGGCTATCTAGCTAGCTAATTAGATTTTGAAAGACCGTCTGTGTGTAAATCCCGCCGGCCGTGGCGACACAGTCTGGGTCGCGTCGCTGTGGAGTTCCTTCAGGAACCCAGTGTCGCACCTGTCGCGTGACAGAGTGGATAATTGCTTCCTCATCCTGAAACATGGACGCTGGAGGTTTTTTTTTTTTTACAAATCGCTTTGAGATGCAGGAAGAGCAAGTCACGCCCCCTTGGAGGTCCAATGCTTCGCTGGAATTAAGATGTGAAAAAAGGAAGTGATAGCAGGGAGGTAAAACCAGGACACGGAGACGTTCACGCTTCAGTCAACATGACTCATTTGTCCTCGATTCCTAGCGTCGCCTCTCAGAGGAAGCGATGAAACGATGCAAGGAAAGGGCTCGAGAATGAAAGCGTTTGCAAAATAGTAATAAAACCCCGTTTCGTGTTGGCATGTCTCTGATCAGGGAGAAACACCAGAAACACGTCGCAGTGTCTCAGTCACTCACAACGCTGTTTAGGATCAGTCGGTGCTCAAACTACAAAAAAAAATAACAAAAAACAAAATAAAACATACACATTTGGCAAAAAGTAACTTTTTTTAAATCCAGTAAACGTTTGAGTTGAAAACCGACCACTTTCTCTCCTGTCTCGTCGCTCTTTTCCCTCTCCTCTCCCCTCCTCTCCCCTCCTCATCCGTCCGACTCCCACCTGCTGAGCGCCACGAGGGAGGTGTGTTAGAAGAAAAAGAACAAACCCGGGGCAGAAAAGAACAGATTTCTCACTCCTATCTGTCAGTGACAGGAAGACAAGTGGCTTTTTTAAAAAAAAGATAAGAACAGTCAATCTTTCTCTCCATGTCTCTTTATCTCTTTGATTTTTCTCGCTCTGTCTCTGCATGCCTCAGCGATTCTGTTTCTTGATGTATTTTCTTTTGAGAGACAAACTTGGGGTGGGATGTGACAAAGACGTCTTGTCTTTTATTTATTTATTTGTTTATTTATTTTTAAAATTGCGCCTCCGTTGTCCCATTTTTTTTTTTAGCTCCTCCCTCGGAAGCAGGCAAATGAATGATGAAAGGAAAGAAAACAAAGTAGACAGGGTTAAAGAAGCGAGACACATGCATTGAGGAATTGAGGATACATTTACCTCGTATTTACTAAACAAGGATTTAGGGATCAATGAAACAACGAGGATGAGTTCAGTTCGCCTTTACAGATCGCTCACAAACATACAAACCATTTTTCGATAGGTTCTCTATGATTCCAACAGGCCGCATCTTCTCATCTTCACCTCCTTCAGCAGGGATGATCCCCTAAACCAGGCTGTAATTGCTCTGGATCAGGCCATAATTCATTTATATCACACATCTGTCACACCCGAGGTCACGGAAATGACAAAAATAAATGTATCACACACGGCGATTGAGTTCTGGGGCTCCTCTAAAGCTGGTACCAAGCGCACAAATCCGATGAAACAATGAGTAAGAAAACAAAGTTCAGCAACAAGAAGTAGGACAATTGAATAAAAAGTCAGAAACTCCAACTAAAGATTGAATCAACCCGTCTCCAGATTCTGTTTTAAAAGGGAGAGACATGTCCAGGATGTCCAGGCAGAAGTTTGTCATGTAATATAATAACACTGACATATTACTTATGACCTCATCCCTTGCCCTTCTGTAATCCCCTGGTGGTCGACTCTCACATTAGTCATAATGTTCACTCACTCTCCTAAACAGCAGGTGGCAGTATTCACCTAGTTGATTGGCAAGCTGCCAATAAATACAAATAATAAGAAGAATAGTATGAGGAAGTTAATCTTCACGGTTAACCTGATGTTTTTAGTATTTGAAACAAATGTCAACGGTGACTAAAAAGTTTTGATGGTTCTACACGCTAGTCCACTCAAATTCAAATTCAAATTCAAATTTTATTGGTCACATACACAGTCATACACAGTACGATATGCAGTGAAATGCTTAGACAACTGCTCGTGACCTAAGAATAAAAGAA
>JAOVVB010150608.1:0-11834 GCA_028570985.1 Heterobranchus longifilis | reverse complement strand
AAAATTATTTACATATTACATTACTATCAAATGCAAGTATATTGTATTACAAATTAGTACAATATACTTACCTATAACAGTAATGCAATCAAACTTATTAAGTACATTGTAATTGATTGTTTAATTAGATATCAAATCCGGGTTTACAGTGCACAAGCGCGCATGCGCAAACACAAACAACACGAGAAGAGAAGAAGAGTATTAATGAATAAATTTATGAACTAATTAATTAATTTGTTGTCCTTAAGGGGCAATGTACTGCCTGTTTATTTCACATCTAAAATACAGTTTCAGCTACTGAACTGTAACTCACATCATCGTGTAGTGTACATATTCAGAGTAGTGAGCAGAATTTGTAATACAGATGAGAAGATTTTAGGGGTGTGTCTAGAAAATTTGAAGTTGTGCACCTCAGTGTTCAGATTTCAGTGTGGTGAGTGCTATCCTCAGTGCTGATGAATAGTGAGTTCAGAAACCATTTTGTTTAATCAACACTCACTATGTTCCTTTTAATATTATGATTTAGTTCTCATTCATTTTCATTTCCAAATTATCTCTTAATTTTATGTCACATTATATTACATTTCACAGAAAAGAAAAGAAAAGAAAATATATTTCCTTCAGTTTGCATTTTCTATCCCTGATTTTTTTCAGGATTGAAGTTGTGTTTGTGATTAAACATAATGGTCCAGATTCTGCTGAAAAACTGCTAAACTACACACAGGTGATTTAAACAAAGCATAGCTGCATAAACTTCTGCCGAATGACTTATTAGTGCACAAGGGGTTCCACTACTTTTTACCCTACAAAAGTGCATATATTACATATTCTAATGTATTTATTACAGCTTTCTGTGATTCCTTAAAAAATAGTGCACTACATAATCAGTGCACTGATAGTGTACTAGTGCACTACCCAACCAGTGCCCAAACCCCAGCCACTGGATGCCATGGCCAAACGTTTTGAGAATGATACAAATATTAATTTTCACAAAGTCTGCTGCTTTGTTTTGTTTTTTTATCAGAGGTTATTATGATATACAGAAGTATAATTACAAGAATTTAATAAGTGTCAGAGGCTTTTATTGTCAATTACATTGAGTTTATGCAAAGAGTCAGTATTTGCAGTGTTGACCCTTCTTTTTCAAGACCTTTGTAATTTGCCCTGGCATGCTGTCAATCAACTTCTGGGCCACATCCTGACTGATGGCAGCCCATTCTTGCATAATCAATGTTCTCCAAGACACATAGGTATCACTTTTGACTTATGGCAAGGTGCTCCATTAAGGCATTGCTCGTCACAGTACTGTTCTTACGTGGTTGGGAGAAGTTGCACTCAGGTGATGTTTTTGCACCATTCTTTATTCATTGTTGTGTTCTTAGTCAAAATTGTGAGTAAGCCCACTCCCGTTGGCTATAAAGCAACCCAACATATAAATGATCCCAGGTTGCTTTATTGTTGGCATGACACAAGATTGATGGAGTTGTAAAAGAAGGGTCAACACTGCAAATATTAATGTAAATTTCAGTAAAAGCCTTTGAATTGCTTGTAATTACACTTGAGTATACCATAGTACCATCTGACAAAAAGATTTAAAAAACCACTGAAGCAGCATACTTTGTGAAAATTAATATTTGTTTCATTTACATTTACATTTAGGCATTTGGCAGATGCTCTTATCCAGAGCGACTTACAAAAAGTGCTTTGAAGTTTCCATCATTGGATAGGTTACTAGGATTTACTGCATTTTATACTCTGTGTACTCCATAGGGTGTAGCACATTTCATATTTATTTCTTGCCCTTGGTACCATAGTGCACTACATATGTAAGCGAGCCATTAATATATTCCTGATATTAATCTGAATATTACAACATTAAAAATCTAATACATTTAGGGCACTAGATAGGATGCAAAGTCCAGAAGTTAATTTTATTCATTATACACTCTTCATTAGTGCACTACTACAGGAATTGGGATTTGGGACACAGCCACTACCTAGAGAGAGAGAGAGAGAGAGAACGACACACACACACACATTGTTGTTTGGCATTCAGTGCAGTGCCAGCGGGTACAGGGATTTATTTCAGCTCAGTTTTGTGTGTGTGTGTGTGTGTGTATGTGTGTGTAGATATTTTGTAAACCACCTTGACTTAGATTTGAATAGATAATTTGAATGCAGCTTCTGTCTCATCTGACTGCCATGGGTGATGTCTTTTAATACAAATCCAAACACACACACACACACACACACACACACACACACACCGTATTAATTAATACAAATTAATTGGTCATTGTTTTCTTTTTTCACACACATTTGTGTGTGTGTCTTAGGGAACCCAAAGAACACCGACTCTGGGATTTAATGTTCTCGGGAAAAGAATGTTCTTTAGTATCCTTTCCTTTATTTAAACAGTAAGGATTAATAAAAGCTACTGTAACACACAACCCCCTCGACCCCACACACACTACTGCTACTCCTATTAATACTACAACTAATAATAATTAATAATATGGATTCAATAATGTCTATGAGTCTGTGCATATAATAAATAATTCAATAATGATAATGAAATTAAGCTATAAAGTTAAATCAATATAAAAATAAATACATATAAAATAAATTAAATGATTATGCTATATTAAAATAAAGTATTGGTAAAATATATAAAATATACCAAGTGATTTAACAGTATTTTATTGTTAGGAATAAGATATAAGTATAAACAAGAACACACACACACACACACACACACCTGGAAATTTGGCATATGAAATGCAATGCAACGCCCAAGGTCACCTGGTGTCGCGTAATCAGGTTCTACCACTTTTGGGTCATGTCTCATTTTGCCTCCTACTGATTCCTGCTGCGCCCTTTAGTGAGTTATTTACTTTACATTAACATACAAGTAAATAATTAAAATGTTAAATAATTTTCATCTTAATCTGTACAATCGATTTTACACATTGTTTACTTTACCGTTAATCATCACCTTTGATGATACCTTTTTCATTTAATTCCTTGCACATGTTAGTATTAAATAAAAAGTATATAAAAATTAAAACATAAACATTTATAATAATTCTCATATCAAAAAAAATTATAAAAAGCATTTCACATACACTGATCATTAGTGATGTGTAGTTCTCTCTTGTTCCACCAAAACAGCCCTGACGTGTGAAAGCCTGGACTCCACTAGACCTCTAAAGGTTTGTATAGTATCTGGCACCAAGCCGTCAGTAACAGATCCCTTAAGTCTGTTAAGTAAGTTGCAATGTGGAGACTCCCTGGATCAGACAGTTTTTAGTTTAGTTTTGTTTTTGGCACATCCCACATTTTTGAGATGAGGAGAATCTGGAGTCAACACCTTAAACTCTGTTATGTTCCTAAATCCATTTCACCTTTTCATTGCAAGATGGACCAGCCTACGCTCCCCATGTGCATCAGTGACCCCTGTCAGCCCATGACCCTGTTGCCAGTTTACTGGTTCTCCTTCCTTGGAACACTTTTGATAGGTACAGACTGGAGTTGGGAACGATCTGATCCAGTTGTGTAGACATCACGATTTGACCTTAGGGTTGCCTGTTTTTCCTACTTCCAACACATCATATTCAACAACTGACTGTTCACTTGCTGTCTTACATACCCCACCCCCTAACATGTGATGCTATAATGAGATAATCAGTGTTGCTCTCTTTACCTGTCAGTATGTTTAATGTTAGTGCTACACTCAAGTACATTGCCATTCTTTGAGTGTAAGAGTAGTGAATAGGACATAGGAGATGTCTTTTATTCTATGTAGTGTGTGCACCTAAAAGTAATTATTATTATTATTGTTGTTGTATTATTTTTTATTTTTAACCGATAAGTAAAACATCATTAAGTATACTACTTAGGGCATACAAATGATCAGTATGCTGGGAACTTTATTTCATACCCTAAAGCGCACTATAAACTTAAGGGGGACCCATTTTGGATTATCATGGTGCTTTTGATGAAGAAATCATTGTTTTATATCCAATCCCATATTCCTAGTAGGGGAGAATTTAAACTTCTGACGGTACTCAGGATAGAGAAATCATTAACATTTACGTTATCTAGTGCTTAATATGTGCAGCAGCAAACAGCCTGGCAAATTGGGTGCATGTTTAATGTAGGATCCAAGACCTCATGCAGTATGTAGTGTGCACCGAACGCCCTCAGTATAGCTATTAGAAAAGAATTGATGATTTTTAGAGTAGCTAGAGTGTTATACCCTACATAGTGTCCTATAAACATTGTAAGGACTTATTTTTTATTTCTAGGGTGCGTATAGTGGAGAAGTCATCACGTCATACTGGATGTAGTCCCCTCTATGTCTAGTAGAAAAGAATAGCATGTTATCATGTGCTAGTGCTGGTCCTTGATGCCTAGTAGCTATCTGGGATTCCTAGAGTGCTTTAGGTATAGAAAGCCCTTTGTTGTGGCCAACAAACCTAACAAGTAGTAACATGATATTTCCTGGGTATGTATAGTGTCATCCTATCTAGTGCTCTTCAGGACTTGACAGAAGTGCTTTGGGGCTCTCTTAGGATGGAGAAGTAATTATCTTGTGTCCTTTGAAGTACTCTTAAGTAGTGAGGGTTAAGTGAAGCAGTGAATAAGGGAATGAGACACAGCCCTGCTCTGCCACTGTATTGCTGTGCCTTAGCACCTCCCTTCACTCACACACACACACACACACGCACAGAACAGGAGTGTCAGGTGTCTTGTTGCCTGTTCAGTCTCTTCGACTGTCTTTCTGTGGAAGCAGGTGACTCAAAGAAGGTGTGGAGAGTTTCACTAGTTTTACAAATAACCAGAGTAATTCTGAGGAATGACCAAAATCTAAAACAAGCAAAAATCCAGACGAGAAGCAACTCAAATACCAGGTGGGCTTTTTTTTTGTCTTAACACTAACTGATGTGTGTGTGTGCGTGTGAGAGAGAGATGATCACAATAACCTGTCTGTAAAAGCTGAATGAAGGAAGAAAATGTTTCATTTGTTGTTTCATTTCACAAACTGATGGTGTGAAGGTCGAAAATTCTGTTCAGCACTTTTTCCTCAGAAGACAAGCCTGTTTTTCCTCCTTTTTTTAAGAAACAAAGGCCTTTGTGTTCTTGCAGTCAGTGGTCATGACTCTACAGGTATATCTGCTAAAACCAAACACATTTCCGTCATTCCTTTTTTTTCCTTTTGGGTAAACACAGGCTTTATCTTGACAATATCATCTTGATCTTCTTTTACTTTTGCATGGCTCTAGTTTCAATTTCAATGACCACAGTGACTGCCTTTAAAATCTTTATTTGAAACACTTTTTTTTTCCAGAGACAAACAAATCATTCATCAAGTAATAATAATAGTGAATGCAATGTAACTGAAGAGTGTTTCCCATGAAAATATTATCTTGATATAAATCTTATCAGGAATTTCCTATTTATCTAGAGTGTGTACATCTACTGTAGGTCTGGCATATTATATGTTGTATATAATGGTCATAGTTTTTATTAAATTATGTACTGTACATGTGATTATGATACATCATATTAGCATAATGTGTTTAGAAATGAAATAAGAGACAATAACATATACCTTAACAAGTACAAGATGAACCTACTAAGTGTTTCAGTGTTGAGTCAGTACAGTTAGCGTAAATCGTTTCCCTCCCAGTGCTGTAACACAGCTCATGTTATAAAGCTATTAATTAAACAAGGTGTGTTACAGTCATTAAGGTAAACTTACTGTGACCTGCAGCTTGCAAATTATTTTTCACAACATGCCAACATGCTTAAAACGTGAAAACACTATTTAACAATATTTCAGAGTCAGTGAATTTTACCAATGATCACCAATTTACACCATCTACAAAATACACCAATCAGCTATAACATAACACCACAAAACATTACCACATTACCACAGATATATCAATTATATACTGGTAAACTGGTGACAGGATCATAGGCACCCAAGGCTCATCCATGTCTGTGGGGACCAAATGTCAGTCAATCTGGTCTGATCCCACAGAAAAGCCAATGCAGCACAAATCTCTGAAAATTCTGGCCATGATAGAAAGGCACCAGAACATCCACATTCCCAGAACCGGCCTGGGATGCACTGGACAAACAACTACGATTCCCTTCAACCCACAGCACCCAAACAATCTGCCACCACAGCAAATCAGCAAACCCCTAGAGACCTTGTGCAGTCAAACCCTGAGGGGCCAGAGCTGCCCTAGTGGTAATACTGGGCATAATGTTTTGGGTTTTAGTATTTGAAGTAGTAGTTTTAATAGTATATATATTTATATTATTAGTTTTTTCTTGCTGTGCTCAAGGCCACTTTTCTACTATGAGAATTCAGTGTTAATTATTAACTCAGCTAAACAATTGGTAATCTGATTTTTTTTTTTTTTTGCCATTAATGGCCCCTTTACCTTACTTTCTCTTTTAGAGAGAAGATAAGTGATACAATTATATATTAAATAATTAAGTATTAAAAGAAAGCAACAAGACAGAAAGACAAAAATAGCTTTATTATATTTTAATACCTCTTGCATGTGTATTTTATATTTTGTCTAGATTTAAGCATAATAATTAACTGGAAGGCATGATATGGTAAATCATCATGCTAAATGTTCTGGTCATTGAAGTGTGATGATGGGGTGACTCAGGCGTTTAAACACTGCTCATACACATGAGTTTCTCAGTCGAAGTTCAGATTTCCTTATTTAGAATTCGATTTTGCTCTTGTGGTTTGAGCGATGGTGCTGAACAAAGTTCAGGTGTAAAGATTATTGGTTTATCTGTTTATTATTCACTGTGAGACATCCATGGAGGCAAAAAAGTCAGACACAGCAGCAGAAAAGTTTTATAGTCCAGTAACTTTAACCTTTAAACTGCACAACCAGTTACCCACTCATTCACTCACTCATGCACTTATCTATAACACTTTATACAGGGTCACAGGGGTCTGGAGCTGTGGCATTAGTACCAAAGTGGGTGTGGCCTCTGTGTCTATTAGGTTCAGTAAAGGAAGCATGGCTTTAGTGTCTCTCTGTTTTAGTGGAGGAAGTGTGGCATAAGATTTTGTCCTTAGTAGCTTTCCACACTGCTTCACAAAAGATATGTTTGCATTTTATTACATATTATTATATTACATATAATTCTGTTTTTGCCGGAAGTTGCTTCTGAGACATCTTTAAAAGCAGCACTTTTACCAGGCAGATTGTCAGTTCAAGCCATTCATTAACTATAATGCTCATGGTGGGGCTGGAAGCTGTGCAGAGTTGTGACAAATGCGGCTGTCTGTCTCAGTGGGTGTGGCCTCTCTTCTTTCTAATTGAAATGTTAACAATGAATCACATCATCAAATTAAAGCAGCTTTGAATCATATTGTTTTAATTGTTTGTTATTTTGAGAGAAGAAACAAAAAAAAACTTGATTGTGATGTTTTGTGTCACTTGTTTTTCAAGCAAATTTGCTTTCTTTCTCTCATTTGTTTGAATTTGTATGTTGCAAATGCCTTTATTGAATCCAGTCTAGTCTTTTAGAAATCCTCCTACAAATGGTGTCAATGGATCTTATCTTCCAACAAAGTTCTTCTGTGTTTAGGAAACATTCTGTCACAGGGTCTGCACAGAACCTTTAACTGAAACAAAGTTTAACTTAAAAAAAGCAAACCTTTTGGAGATGCAGATATTTAGAAAAGTATATTATCATCTTAATCACAAAAAACTTAAGGCCACATCTTTGTACCTGCGTCTGATGCTGATGTGGACCCTGGTGCAGATTTCTACTTCTACTTTTAGAAAGGGATGTCATGGACTCAATTCTTTTTGCCGTTTTCTCTCTTTAAAGCAGCTCCTTTTGCCTGTGGCAGCATTCCTGAATTTCCGGTACAAAATAACTCAGCTCAGTTACCACATATTTGAAGAAATTCCCAAACTGGTTAACTGAATTTCAAAGGTATTAAGGTCAAAAAAATGGAAAGCATTTTGTCAGTGAAGTTTTTTTTTCTTCTCAAAACCCATGCAGCATACCATTGCATTATCTACCTTTTTGCTGTAAGATCAAGACTTCTGATCTGATAAGATTTCAGACATTCTGTGTGTTTTTAAAAGCTATAAATGTTATTTATATAACCTATAATAAAAGCAACAATTAAAGCATTTAAGTGCAGCCCTGTTATTCAGTGTTCACAATACGGCTCCGTTTGTGCTTTTCTTGGATGTCAAATATCAGAGAAAAAGTACCAAAGTCAGTGCAGCAGACTGGAAACTATTTTCATCTCAGGCAAAGCCAGGAAAGTGCTCACTTCCTTTTTAAACATAATGAATGAGCACTGCTGCTTCTTGGATTATTTTGTCATTTATATTTTTGTTTAAATGGACAAATAAATGGAAACAATGTCATCAAAGTTAAAGAGTGTTTATCATGTAGGGTCGAGTCAGATAAGGAGTCAATAAGGCTTGAGTCGAAATAAGATTGTTATTTTTTACAGTATAAAATTTATGTATGGCCTTGAATCACGTTCCAGTGTGTTTGAGTGTATTTACAGTATGATTTTGATGTAGATACATCAAACTGTCAGACGGTGGCGCTGTTCTTGATGCTCTTGTAAGAAACATGATCTTATATTCAAGTTCATGGTCAAGCATAACTGAGACACATCCATGCACGTACACCCACAAAACTCATCACCTAGCAGATGGTGAGGTAACAGACACTGTAACACACACTCCCAGGTCAAAGTCCTGTATGCCAGGAGGCCAGAGGGTGTGTGCATATAGTGAACTACACTTCACAATAACGTCACATGTTAGGATTCCTCTGTTTATTGTTGCAGATTGTTGAGTGTCTAATGCAAGCCAACAACTTAAGCAAACACATTACTCATCGCTAATGTAGTGTACTTGCTTTTCTGTTGCTTGGCAACAAATTATAAGATATAATATTGAATCTTTATTAGCTTTGTGAACTGTGGACCTTTGTGTTCCTTCATTATTGTTAGTGAGTGCGCTGCCCAAAATCTCGCCTAAAATATTTAAAGCTGATGCAAAGTTTTACTCAGGTGATTCTTACGACTCCTAAATTTGTTCCTCAAACAATTCATGTTTATAAAGAGAAGAAGGTTGGGAATAGCATTTAGGGCATGGGTATACCACAAAATGTAAGAAGGAGTGTAAGGAGGAGCTCATAAAAGTTCTGGGTTTAAAGGTAATGCTAAGTCTAATAAATGTATCCTTTATCATATGGATTCTTTTCTTTGTAATCTATTCATATCTTAGGAAAATGATGATTGACAGTTCTGCCTCAGTTGTTTTTACAAGAAAATAATATAAAGATTAAACAGATAATGGGATGGAGGATTAGGTCACGAGCTGTCCTGAATGTCCCACTAAAACTAAAGTTAGCAGTTTATACCAAGTCTAACAGCTATGTGTTTAGTAATACAGAACCTATAAAGATTATTGTTAGGATTATGGGTTGGGTTAGTGTTTATATTCCTTATGAACAAGTTCTCATCAGGCATGTTAGTGTTAAGATAAAAAGACACATGAGTAATTTTGGAATATGAGGAGACTTGAGAAGAGAGTTAGAAAGAGGAAGACAAATGAAATTTTGGAAATTAGAAGGGGGACATTTAAGCTCATGGACTATCATCAACTTTTCAGGGTTTACCAAACTCTTTTTTGCTTAGGGTTAATGCCGTAATAAAGTTTATTACTGAGAAAAAAAAAATTAAGAAAAAAAATAAATTTTGTTCCTTGCTTATCCTCAAACCCACACTTAAAAACAGAAAGGGTTCTCCATTTGAGAACAATTTAAATTGTCCTTGTTTGTTTGAATTTGCACAATTTTTCAGTTGAGAGTTCAGGTAGTTTAGCAGTCCTACCGCCTTTCAGAAAAGGCTTCCTTGAAAAGAATTAGAAGACTTTTGGAGTCTTTGTTGAGAAATTTGACAAACTGAAGGCACTGTGTGATAGCTGATGAAATAAAGATTAGACTTCCAATAAATTGCAATCAACACATCCATTTTAATAAACTGTAATGTATTCTCAATCAACAATAAAGAATGACATATCTTACTGTGACTAATAAAGGATAAATGTGATGTAAACCAGAGGTTTGAGAGCATCCTTAGAAGTTGGGAATAAATGCACAGATTTCATTTATTCAGTTTTCCTAGGTAGGAAGCATTTTAGGGCATTGATTGCCATTTTCTTGTTTCAGAAGGTGAACGTGACATGCAAAATATCTTTATTTACATCTTCACTGGGACTTTACACTGTTTAAGTAAAAATAACACACACTACCAGCCAGAAATGTTATTTTCTACATACTGGAGACTTCAAAACTATGATAACACACATGGAATTATGTAATCGTTATTTTAAGACAGGAATGGAAGCTGTTTTGGAACAGTTCTTGTAAGAACAGTATTGTCAAATGCATTTGCAAAATACATTAAGCACCATGATGAAACACGCTCTCATGGCGACCATCCCAGGAAAGCAAGACCAAAATTTACCTCTGCTGCAGTGAATAAGTTCATTACCAACCACAGAAATCACCAATTAACAGAGCTTTACAGAGCATAAGAAGCAGACACATCTCCACATTAATTGTTCAAAGGACATTATTGCATATTATTGCAACAGTGTAAAAGCTTATTCACCATAAGATCTCACTCATCTTCTATACCGCTTTATCCTGTATTCAGGGTCGCAGGGACCTGAAGCCTATCCCAGGAGGCTTAGGGCACAAGGCAGGGTACAGGGTGCCAATCCAATCCATCGCAGGGCACACACACTCGCTTAAACACTACGGGTAATTTGGGAACGCCAATTAGCCTAGACTGCATATCTTTGGACTGTGGAAACCGGAGTACCTGGAGGAAACCCACCAAGCATGGGGAGAACATGCAAACTCCATGCACACAGAGACGGGAATCGAGTCTGGCCGTTAATCGAACCTGGTCCCTGGAGGTGTAAGGTGACTGTGCTAACCACTACACCACCGTACCGCCTCCACCATAAGATATTTGTGTAATTTTAAGAAATAATATTTCTGCATTTATGAATAAATGTAACATAATTAGATTTTGATGGGCCAAAAATGTTTTAACTAATCATTTGTACAATTATAATTTGACAGTAAACTAAACAGAAAATAGGAACTAAAATGATCCAATATGTAAAATACCTTGGAGATGGCAGTGCAAATTAAAACTAGTCTTTTTAAGCTGAGTAAGCTAAGTAGCGATATCAAATAATAATGATGTATCTCAAGTCTCCCTCTATACAGGATTGCTAAAATGTCAAATAATTTAAAGTGCATCACCTTCAGTGTCAGGAACACAGATGTGGATGCAAGTACAGGTGAGAGACAGGATTTATTGAGGTCAAATGAACAACAAAACCAAACATGGGTAAATTGTTGTCAAGGGTCAGTCAATCTGCAAATCACAATACACTAGGGCAAGCAGAACATCGTAAACCAAAACAAAGCAAATTCACACACAGTAAAGAAATCATAAGCACAGCTTAGTAATGTCCGGAAAACTAATGGGAGCATTTACTTTACAAAGTATCTCTATTGCCTGGGTAATTGAGTGCAGGTCTGTTTAGAACTTAAGTGTTTTGGATTGTGATAGTTGGGAGTTGTAGTTTGTTTCTGCCATGTTTGTATGTGGATATGACCTCTTAGCTGGCCTGATACAGTAAAATCACAACAGGGATGTCCTTCACACAGATGGTGAGTAGTGAAAGATGTACCGCCTAGATTTTTCATATAACAATTTGTTATAT
>JAOVVB010150597.1:0-25952 GCA_028570985.1 Heterobranchus longifilis | reverse complement strand
GTGATCAGTGGAGCGTAACTTCATTGGCTAGATGTTGGACGACTCAATCTGCACTCGACTGCTTTTCCTTGGGTTCCTGGATGTCAACAGTGAATTCCAAAGCACGGAATTTTTGGCATCTGAATTTGACCCATTGAATTTTAGATACATGAAAATATCTTAGTTTAATTTTTGGCATTTGAATTTGGTCTATCAAATTTTAGCAACATGAAAATATGTTATTTGAATTTTTAAAGCTTGAATTTTTGATTCTGAATTTGAGAACATTGAAAAAATAAAGGTGAAAATTAGTTGTTGAAAATTCGAAGAATTTATTTCAGAGGCAAAAAATTCAGATACATAATTTGAATGCACAAATATTCAGTGCTAGCAATTTTCAATGCATAAATATTCAGAGCTAGAAATTCAATGGCTTTTTAAATTCAAAACCTGATGAAACAGATATACTTCCATAGCTTCCACAGACCACCTTCTGCTATTAAACTGATTTAGTGCTAGTATAAACACTTCACATGCTCCTTTTTAGAGACTATCAAGCAACGCTTTATTAAGCTGCCAGACTTCTGAACAGGGTTCAGGGTGACAGCGACATTCACATAATTTAGTAAACAAGCCAAGTTAGCCCTTTGAGCTAATGCATGCTAACTACGCTAACCCCAGATCGGAAATGTGCAACAATTTTTGCTGACAAAGATAAAAACAGACAGCACGACTTGAAGAATCTCAGTCGACTGAGTCTCCGACTGATGATTCCAATCTCTGACTTTCAGGGGACAGCCCTATTATCCTTTAATCAAGCAGCACATAAAAATTACTTTGATGAGAGGGAATGACCAAACAGCAGCGGGAAAAAAAAAGTCATCAGATTTCAGCATGTCATCAGATTTAAAATCACACAAAAAAGACATTCACAAAATCTGATTTTACGTTTACATTCATAAAAATGGCTGATTTCTGCACTCCCTTCAAAATAAAAGCACATATCCTTATCAACAGCCAACTAATTATAATAACCGACACCTTCAAGTTCCTGCACACACATCAGCAATAACTGAAATGGGACTGTCAAGGCGTGGACAAGAACGAGAACCCAAGTACAGAAACAGACACCAGGATTGCAAAAAAGAACAGTCTTTATTAAGCTTGATAACACAAGACTCAATATCAAAAACAAAAATCAGAAAATGTCCAAAATAAATTGCTCTCAAAAGAGGAAAAACCAAACAAAGAAACAATTACATACGGCGGGAAAACACACAAGGAAGGGCAAGACACCAGAAACAAGAGGGAAGGAATGACTACAAAATAAAACAGGAAATGACGCGACAACATGGCACGAGACAACACTTAACAAAATAAAACTAACACAATGTCCGGGTCACGACAGGGACCTCAATAGGTGCCTAAGTTTGTAGGTTAAAACCTGGAAATGAGCATTTTAGCACTTCCTGTTCCCTCGTCTGAAAGTCAGTGTTTTTTGAATGTGTTTTTGTTTAGACGTCTGAAATAAGGTCTGTGGTTAACACAAGCTTCAGAGATTTTAACATTTTGTTCTACGACATAAAATATGTCTGTAAATATTCCGCTGGTGCACTTCAAAGCTTTTACATGTCTTTTAAAAAGGCGGTTGCTAACAAGTGGCTAAATGAGACTACAGAGGTTGTCAAGGACATTAATGCTTAATAGAGCGATGGTGACGGGGTAGAGGCGACATTTAACTATTGGGTAGTTCGTTTATAGCCTCACGTTAGCTTTTTACTTCTGGCGATTGCATTTACTCTTTGCTTTTTGCTAGACAAAACATGTAAGTATCATAAACTTGTTTGCAACAGAGCTTACTTTCTAACTTCCTGGTTGGCTCCGGGGCTCCCTATATGTTTAGGATTGGTTAAATGGAGAGATGGAATTTCACTACATTGTTCTCTGTACATTGTATGTGATCAGGGCCATTTCTTTCTCTATGCGGACTATGCAGTTGCATCGGGCCCCTGAAGCCACCAGGGTGCCCCCGAAGCTGCCATTTTAATGTTTCCCGGATCTTGCCTCTTTACCTTTTAAATTGCACCAGATGGCCCCTGGACCACCTTAGAGAATATGGAATCCCCCCCCACTAAAGTTTCACAAAATAGGGTCTCCCAAACAACATTTTACATGGGGCCCCCAAAAAGCTAGAAACAGCCGTGTATGTGATGACAAAAAAAAGAAAATCTTCTTTTCTTCTTCTAAACTGTGTGGAAGTATTGGCCTTAGCTAACTGCTCTGACAAACCCAAACATTAGAAATGTTATCAAAACTAACATTTCTTTCACCTGAAACCAGGCTGTATTATAATGCTGTAATTGGCTACACCACAAATAATTTAATTCAACCCAGTGGTGACTTGGCACGGTCAGTGTGGAAGTAAAAGTGTCTTAACAGCTTAATTTAATAGAGGAAATTGATAAAATGCTTCACATTTTAAATTGATTCCAATGCTACATCCATCTTCCCTAGAGCATTTCTTTCCTCTCACACAGGCTCATGGCCAGAAGTCCTAAAACTCTTACTATTTTCCGGTCTTTTTCCCCTCCCACCTCAGCTCTCTGCTACCTCCTCTCTAGCCCGTCTGTCTGTCCTCCCAGAGAGGCACCCCGGGCCAGGCCCAGGGAACCATAAAAGGCTGGTTTGTGTTTGGTTAGTGGTGCAGAGCGCCATGTGAAAAGCTTAATTTCGAAGGTCCAGGGGGATTAAACCATGCAGGAGGCAGAAAAAAAAAGGAGGTGCGTGGGTGTGCGAGTGTGTGCGTGGGTGTGTATTATCATGGATTTGTGTATGTGTGTCTGGTGAAGCAGGCAGGCTGAGGTCTCGGTCCTCAGTTAAAGACAGGCATATGATTTCAATTAAGGTCCTCCACCTTTTTTCTCCTCCTCAACCCCTCCTCCTCTCATCCGTCTACCCCTCCCTGACCAAACTGTGGTTGTGGACCGAAGTACCAGAGCTGAAACTGCAGTCTTCTCCCATTCAAGCCCTTATTAATCAGGGTAACTTTTAGTCAGGTTGATGAATGGAGGAACTTGGTGCCTCTTGGCTGAATGCACCTCATAATGCAGTTTGTAAGAGCGTATACAGAGGTAAATGCACATGCATGCAAATGCAAACTTTCTTTCTTTCTGTGTCTTTCTTTCCTTGGTTGGCATTCTGAACCATGGACCATGCCTGGTTACCATTGTAAAACAGGTCAGTGAAATCAGATGGCAGCCTGAACGTATGTAGACAATGCTGGCTCTCATAAATAGTTACTGCGTTTGGATCTCTTTCTCCTCCTTTTTCTGTCTTTCCCTCCCTTTTTCTCTTCCTCCGAGCCAGGAGGAATGCAGTCAAGATTTGGGAGAAAATGAAAGAGTAGCCATGCTCAAGAGAGAGAAATTAGGAAATAGATGATCTCACAGATGGCCTTTTTCAACAGTCTTGTTATGTTGAGTTTCTGTTGGAGATGAAACTGAAGCGGCTCGTATTAACTCTAAACTGTTTTGACTACATTGGGAAAACAAGATAAGGTTTCCAGGGGAATTAGGGTGATAAGACATTCACCAGATTAACATGACTGTCACCTTAAGACAAAAACTCCATTAAACCTGTAGTCCAGACGTGAAAAGGTAGAATAAATCTTATTTAATGAGACAGTTGGCTTACAGCTGATTTTTTTGTAATAAAAGGAAACCAAGCCACCATACCTTTAGAGCAACTTGAAAGCACTTACAGGTCCTGAATGTTACCAAACTGGCATTTTTATAAGGCAAAGCACCAGATGTGCTGCCTTATAAATCTGCCATCCACCCAAAGCAAATATCTTTGCAACAGGCGTGTGAGACCAGAGAGGAGAGAGTGTTGTGAGAAAGAAAGACAAAAGGAATGGTTGAGAAGGGGGGTTTAAATCCAGCTGAAACAGAAGAAGTCGCACCGTGTCAGGCAGGACTGTGAGGGAAAATAAACAGGAAAATACACAGAAAAAAGAGGTTTTTACCAGCCAGTGATGGTGCTTTCACTGTGTGTGTGTGTGTGTGTGTGTGTGTCATGGCAAAATGTGGCCCAAGAGACACCTAAACTGTGTTTCCACCAAACACTTTCATTATAGTACCTTTGGTAACCCATATAAACTGTGCCATACAGGTACCTAAACCCTAGATCTGTTTTGTATTTCCATCGCAGACTGTACCCTTGAATGTAGGTGAAAATGTAGGCGGGGTTACCAATCAACAAACTGCAGTGTTTCTAGCACCGCCTTTTAGTACCGGATCAGTGCTAGGTACCTTAACAGAGGGATGACGAAAAAACAGGACAGAATGGAGTGGTTCTATTGGTACCATCCACATCTTCTGACAATGGAAACGCAAAAATAACCTTCCTAGACCAGGTGTTTGTTAAGTCTGTCTGCGGACAGATTTTGCCACCGTGATCACGTCACAACTGTGCAAGATACAGTCCTGAAACTTTACAGGTGTGTAGTTGAGATCAGGAAGGCTGAGTTTCAGATATGGGTGTAGTCCAAGCAAGGGTGGCGGACCCACTTTACACCCCTGGCCCAAATGTGCGTCACGACTGATGTGATCGCATCACAAGACGGTCTCTAGTTTAAGACGGTTTCTAGAAACTACGGTTTCTGTAGTTCTTCCTGATCTGAATCAGTTGTGTAAGGACATAGGATGTCGTGTGTTGCTCAGATTGGTGAGCCCATATTTGACTTACTTGTGATTTGGGGTTATGTAGCCTAAATAAAATTACTTGATTTGTTCTTGAGGACAATTTACCCTCCAGCCAGTAAAGCAAGACAGGAATGTTTTTTTTTTCTTCTTGTGCTAATATCACCTTATATATTGGCGTGTGATTGCCTGTCCTCCTTTGCATGTTATGTTTGTACAGATTTGGAGTCATAAATGTAACGTCTTTACTGTCATGCCACTGCAGGAGCATGTAACATAATACACTCTCAGGGATTTTCCTGAGATTTACCTCCTTTATCCTCTGAACACAGACATGAATGAGCTCGCCTGACAGCCATACAGTTATAGTACTGATTGTCATCTGCAGATTTGGCCTTTGTCTAAATATGAGAAATGAATTATGGATTATCATTAAAACTCAAAACACGTGTTGGGACAGTCATTTGTTATGAAGAACTTCACCCTTCCAGCTCTGGGTAAGTTCTCAGGAAATGAAAAGACGTAAGATGAATCGAGCTGTGAAATAAAAGATTGCTCCGTTGCAGGCAGCAAAACATTAAAATTCATCCATCCGTTATCGTTTCCTGTTGAAATGCAGTGAGATAATCATTGAAGTGTAAGATCAAGGCTCAAACAAATTGTGCGTCTAATCCAGCACCAGAGTTGACCTTTCACTCTGCCGTATAGTGCTGACAGTAATATACAGATGAAGGACCTTGCCTGGTCAGTGGCTGGAATTAAATTAATTTAAATGGGATTAAATTAAGTTTTTTTTGTGAAGGAAGCACCATATCAAGATAGCACCCTGCAAATGAATGAATGGGTGTGTTTACAGTGGAATCTAAACACAATTTGTCAGAAAACAGGAGATTGGGAGACTGCCAGCGGCTGGAGGTGAGCTGGGAACAGGCTGGGAGGGGACGTTTTAGATGGCTTCATCTGTATCAATATTATTAGAGCTGGGTATTAGTACTCAATACCTTTAAGGTACCAAATACAGATGAACCCACCGGCAATTTCCCAAGCTGGACCCCAGGCAGGTCCGTGACAGGACCTTACCTGGTCAGTGGCTGGAAATTAAATAACTTTAAAATTATTTTTTTGTGAAGGAAGCGCCAACTCATGGTAACACCGTGCAAATGAATGAATGGGCATGTTTACAGTGGAATCTAGACACAACCTGTCAGAAAACAGGAGGAGGGGTAGAGACTCCCAGTGGCTGGAGGTGGGCTGGGAATAGGCTGGCAATCGACTTGGAGGGGAAATTTTAGATGGCTACTCCTGTCAAACGATAACCTGCTTTTGATTCTTTTTGCACCAAATCTAAAAAAAAAAAAAATGTTTTGTATGGTTTTGGTTGCAGCCAATCACCGCAAGCGTTCTTGAATTTAATGCGATGTGTGATTGGCCCACTACTCCTGCAGCTACAACCCATACAGTCTGCAGTGTGGCAAAGTCAGCACAGTGTATTTCATGGAGTTGGCAGGTCAGTGTGCTGAGATGCCACCAAAATGTTCCAAAGTATGGCTATAGAGCCATAGATTTGAACAATTTCAAAATGTATTTGAATAGAAATAATTTAGATGGAGGGGACCAGTGGTGGCATTTTACACAACTGAATGCTTCCATTCACATGATGGGTATCGAATGAACTCGAAAAAAAGGTATCAAATTAAGTACTCTATTGGTTTCGGTATCACTTTAAGGGTACTTTTATCATCATTTTTTTAATGGTACCCCATCATAAATATTAATAATCCGAAGATTTTAATCTCTTGAGAAATGTTTCTTCTAGAGGATGCATTTTAGGAAGTTTTGAAAGCATTGTCAATGTAAAATTCCTGCATTGGTAAATCAGGAAATGCTCAGTAATATGAACATGACTCGATATAAATATATCTGGGGCATCAGCGATTCTATCAAATGTCATCATTCCTTCCATATTCACAAAACATCGAGGTTGAGGGAAGCTTTGATTGAAAGAGCTGAGGTCCACCATCTGTGCAAATAGGGCTAAAGATAACGAGTAGGATCTGGTTTGGCCCTGCGGTGCGCACCATGGCTTCAGCGTGTCTGGTTTACTTGGAGAGGGAGCCACAGAGAGCTGGGTGTTTCTGACATCCTGCCCAAACAGGGTTTGGCTCTGGGAGAGAAGCTGCATCAAGCACCGACTCCCCTGCCTGCTTCTTCCAACTTTAACCATGAATGGCTATCTGCTAGCATTTTGTTCGGAGGGTTTTTTTTTTATTTTATTCATCCATCTTCACTGTCCGAGGTTTTGGGGGAGAGTGGGAAGAGGTGGTTTTAGATTTCTCGAAAGTCATCTGTCTTAACTACAGGAGGCAGGGCAATGACAGAGCCGCTTTTCCAAGTTGTGGGCTTGTTGGTGTAGAGGAGAGGAGGACTGAAAAGTGCAGATTACAGAAGACCCGTGTGTTTGTGTGTGTCAGTACGTGTGTGTGTGTGTGTGTGTGTGGTCCAGGAGAGGGCCGAGGACAGGATGACATCCAGCAGACCCCATCTGTTGAAATGACAGGGATCCTGTCTGGGGAAGCTGTGAACCTCCACCTCCTGTGGCTAAGGCACTTTAAACTAGCCCAAAACACACACAGTCACACGCAATCTCACACACATGCACACACACTCATTCCAGTGGCTCATAGCTCCAACAGTCTGACGGTCTCCCATCCTATTACATTGCTTAACGTGTGAACAAGTCACTTTGTTTGGCTGTCCAACACAATCGCAGAATAAATGTTGGCGTTGCATGTTTTTGCAAAGCACGGATATGTCACTTTGTACATTTCATATCAACGTGAGTTCATGGTGAAGTGAACAAATCTTTATTTACTTTATATCACTTTTACGTGCCTACGATGCTTCACTGCGGTCACAGTTTAATTTAAACAAAGGCAACAAAACTAGGTGGTAAGTAGGTTGCAGCCTGTCCTCCAGAGGGGAACGACAGCAGTTGATGTTTTCTCCTACTCATATGAGCGTTTACTGAAATAGCGCCCCCTAGCGGCCAGAGTAATTACGACACATATTGACGTTTTATTGTTAGGCGTCTCCCTGCCGTGTTATGGAGTATTTAGAGCGAGAAACACAGTAAGGGCAGGTGGGATCCACTGGTGGGAGGGTCCAAACAAACACAGGACTTTCACCCAGGAGACCTGAGTTCGTGTCTCGGTCAAAAATAAATTTAAACTACAAGTTATTTTTATGTGAAAGTAACAGCCGGAAGTACGTAAAGTACCGCATCATGGACGTGGTGCAACGTCAGTTTTAACAACGTTAACGGCATGTTTAAAACAACGTAACGTTTAGGGATGAGGGCGAAAATCGGTCATATAAGTCATATTTACTCTGGCTGCTAGGGGCGCTGTTTTAGTAAAATGCTCACATGGATCGTATTTGAGAGTAGGAACAAACGACGCATACGGTTGTATGGTTTGGAGGACTTGTTGCGTGGTTTGGGTTCAAATAAATGACATAAGTTACGCAATCAACATAAATAACAAAAATCGTCGGTTACCGTCCCTAACTCGTTAAAAAACACCCTGATGTGTTGGTCTCGAACAGTGGTCCGTCTCGCCTGAGTTCCACCCCGTCCACCGTCCTCTCCTCCTCCTGATGAGAAGCTCAGCTCACATACATGTGATCTGAACTACGTCACTTTACAAACGCTGATATGACACGTATGAAACGTACAACTGTTAGCCGACACATCCGTGGTGTACAGAAACGTATACATGCCAACATTTTACTCTGGCGACTGGGCTGGTAGCCCTGTTTAGCCTTTGAAAACTGCTGGCTATCTCTGAAATTCAAAGCACTAAAACACTATCAGAGGTGGTGACATCACTGCAAGCCATGTAATAAAACTTTATCTGTAAAGTTCGGTCTCCGAGCCAGGCTGACAGTGAGCGCTATCACTGAAGTGTGTGTGGTAAACACTGAGACAGTGATGTCACTGTGGAGTTTGTGCAAATGTATGAAAAGGGCTTTGAGCTCAGCATAAACACTCCGAGTATACAGTGGTGTAAGTGTAGGTGTCTGTGCATCTGTCCTGCATTAGTCCAGCAGATTCTTCCAAACGGCTCCAGCAGAGCATCTATGTGGCAAGAATGTAGAAAGTCTGCTACAGCACAGCGAAAAGATAATAATTTAATCTTTTACAGTCTCTCAGCTCTGTCAGCTTCTATAAACTCCTCAATCCATAGAAGAAGCAGCCAGGAAAAAAACAAAACCATTTCAATATTTACACCACACAAGTTAATTTGTTTTGACAGAAACATCTGCAGGAAATCTAACGCAAGCTCCTTCTTAATAAGCCTTACTATTAAAGAGGGGGAAAAGCAGAAATGAAGTGGAAAAAGCTTTTCTTTCAATCTGCTGCAAAGCCTCATTTAGGAACAACTACTCTTTTCGCCTTTGAAGAATTGTGGTTTTCTACTCGGGGCACCACTGGGCTTGTTTTCTCTTTTTACTCTCATTTCCTGAACCAAAACATAATGGTGCATTCTGTAATGGGGCCATTACCCTTTTCTCTCCCTCGTAACATTAATTATTTCTCTGATGTAACATGCTCTTTCTCTTTTACCATTGTATCTGTGTTTGTCTGGTTTTATAGAACTTCCATACTATTAACAGTGGATATCTTGTGATGTTTTTGGTTTTTTTTACCAGCCGCAACAGTGACGCTGGTATTGTTTGTGTGTCATCATGGCAAAATGGGGTCCTGGAGACATTTACTGTAGGAGGAGCTACCACGGAAGCAGATTTGAGTACTTTGCCAGGTGTTTATATATCTGTCACCATGATAGCATTACAGCCGCGCAACACGCAGTCACGAAACTTTACAGGTGTGTAATTGAGATCACACAGCAAGTGACAGCTGATGAAGCCATGGATGTTTAGTAAAACCTGGATACGGCGTCGAGGTGGAGCTCCGTTCATTCCTATGAAAGCTGCTCAGAGGCACGTGAAGCCAAAAAATCCCCGGATGAACGGCAGTACTTCCGCCAGACTTCCGTGTCATGGGGCCCACAGAGCAGGTGCACTAGAGACTTCCACTGACGAAGCCGGCTACATCCGGTTTAGCGCTCTGGCTAACTTGAATGGGGATTAAATAATCCAATCGTGGGGCTCTTTTAGACTTTCGAAACGTTATCAAACCAAACGGATCTAATCCTGATAATGAAATAAGTCATTCTGCGGGGGTGGTGAGGCCAAAAAAAACGATCCACGAGTTTTATAGACGTGTGTTTTGCCTTGTAAGTCAATGGGAAAAAGTAGTTTTGGGCCCAATGGCATCACATGACGGCCGCCATAGTTGTAATACCACCGTTTGGCCACTATGTCAAATTGGCTTCAACGGTCAGCACACTTCCTGGGGGATAAAGCTCATTGTCAATATGTGTACATGACCCTTTTTATTTCTTAAGTTATCTGTATGTATTTTTTATTTTTTTTATTTATTTATTATTAGTAGTATTTTTTTCCTATATTTATTTATTTTACTTTTTACTTATTTTCTCTTTAAGGTATACTGTATGCTGATAAACCGACCTGCTGCTTAGTATCAGTAATATTATTTGTATCATTTATCATGGAGATACAGGGTGGGGGGGCTGTCTGGGAGAGTGTTTATAATAAGAACATTTGCAAAGAAATGTCTTGTAACCTTCATGTTGAAAAAAAATAAAAATAAAAATGTGTAGTTGAGATCAAAATGAAATAAATTTAAATGTTTTTTTTCTTTCTTTTGTAGAATTTCCGTCCCATCACCAGCGGATATGGCGGTTCCAGTCGCAAACCTTCGTATACCCCTGAACCCCAGTACCCGCAATCACCCCAGTACCCACCATCACCCCAGTACCCACAGGCACCCCAGTACCAGCAGGCTCCTCAGTCCCCACAGGCTCCTCAGTACCAGCAGGCTCCTCAGTCCCCACAGGCTCCCCAGTACCAGCAGGCTCCTCAGTCCCCACAGGCTCCCCAGCCCACTCACCTGAATAACGGACACTCCAGACCCAACAACGGCCACAGCTATGGGTACGGGAACGGAACCGGGCACGCTCAGTACAACAACCCATCAGGACTTTATCACAATGGCAGCAATGGAGACAGATCTCTGCCAAGCAAGATGGGAGGCCTCAGCCTCAGCGCCACTCACAGGTGAGGTGATCCATGTGTGTGACTGCAGAGAGAGTAAAATATAAACAAACAGGTCCTAAATCCCACCACAATTTACACTTTTGACAGGCTCAGTAGATTAGTCTATAGTTACAGTAGGACCCGTAAAAAAAGAAAATCTGGAAATCTGGTGTTTATTTGATTATTAAAAACTTCAACAGAACAATACAAATTGGATTTGATTTTAAAAACAGTACCAAATTACAAGTGATAATTTGCAAACTACAGTTTGGCTTGTTTTCTGGACTTTTTATTACCATTTTCAGAACATCAGAATAAGATTGTGGTGATCATTGTCTTGTCAACTTTACAAATCACGTTTTTCTTTCGTGAACATCTGTAAAAAACGGAAAAACAGCAAATCTTATCTATGCAGTAACTGTTAACAGTAGAAACTGTGAAGGCATATCAGAGGACACCAAGGAAATGATAGTGAGACTCCAGTGCCTGCATCTAAAATCCTTTCACCTTTCCATTTTTAAACCATCACAAAGTAAGATTGTTTGTAAAGAAAATGCACCTCCAGCTTATGTTGATACCTAACAGATGCACGCGTTCATGTGTCGACAGACGTAAACACAGAAACAGGCACAAAGACACAAACACATGCACAGATGGCCATGTGGACTGGAGAAACAATTTGTTGTGGTGCATCCCCTCCAGCGAGCAATAAATGTGTGTGCTTAGTCTCCCACTGAACCTCCTCTCCAGAACTCCCAGACTAGACTGTTAAATCTGACTAGGCCCACACACACACACACACACACACACACACACACACACACACACACACACACACACACACACACACACACAAAATGAAAACACTGACAGTCGAGAACACACCCGCACCAGTCCAGAGTTGATCGCAAATGAGGCGTGACTATCTTCATTTACCATTTCACATGCCGCTGAGCCAAAACAAACCCCGAGAGGGCAGACCTCACGGATGCTCCTTACATGCCACCCAAGGACAACTGGCTCCCAACTCTAATGGGCAAGACTGCGCCTTTTTAATATTCCACATGCACACACTGAAAGGTGTTTAACCCACACTGTTTGCCCAACTCCCCTCGTAAAGAATCAAGCGGAAAAGCTAATATTGCTTCCACTGCCTGGGCGCTGGGGGAAAATATAATTTGCTGTGTGCATTATAAGCCTGGCCTTGATAAACAACATTAAAACGAATAGGTCGCTGTGGAGGAGGAGGGTAAATGATAAGCGACGGTTCCCGTGGATTTATTGTAGCAAGTAAAAGCCTGTTGTATTGATTATCCATAAACAGAGTCATCATCCAAAAGGGAAGAAAAAAAAAAAAAAAAAGAGGTTGAATAACAACCGACTAAACCCTGGGCCATTACTGTGATGTGAAACACTTTAACAAACAAGGATCACCTGACAACTAACCTGAGCTGGGGGATTTGTTATCAACATGTTAAAAAGAAAAAGGACTAACAGGCGGAAGGCTGCGAGATCAAAGCGGTTGAACGGCAACGTACGGAGCATATAAGCCTGACTGCTAAACCTCACTGAGGCAGTGTAATTCAGTAGTGACATGAGGAAGTGAAATAGGGCCGTTAGGAGGTACATGATCAAAGCGGCAGAGCCACCACGTTATCTTGTCCCGCCGCACAGTGTGAGCATCTGGAATGTGGGTCCCCCCCCCCTCTCTTTCGGTCCTTTTTATCCGCGTCCTCTGGTCTCCGCTCTCACGACGAGTCTACTCGTTACAGAGGTTATCAGGACCTGAGGTGGTAGCCATGCAAGGCAAATCGTCTGGCTGGTGGCGGCAGATGTACAGGGCTGATAAGTGTTGAAAAAAAAGGGCCCCGGTCGGGCTGGACCATAAAGGAGCTGCCTCCAATTTACACGACTTGGAAGTCTGCTGAGATGGAACGAAAGCTGCTGCTGCTGCTGCTGCTGTTGTTGTAGAATCATGGTATAAGCCTGACACACTTGGGTGAACAACTATGCCTGATATAGCTTACAGTGAGGCATGTGCTTAAAGGGAATTGGATTAACTGCTAGCAAAAAAAAAGTGAGGGATTATAAATGATTCTGACTTTAAGTGTGCTTCTAAAAAGATGGATTACCATTTCAATTTTTGCCCTCTTTCTTTGCTAATGGAAATTTGAATTTGTCTTGTGCTGTTCAACTGCTAAGCATCAACACCATCACACTCACTGAGCTGAAAACGAAGACAAGGTGCAGGGTGTCAGTATCGGGATTTGGTACAGCGGTGTGGTACAGGACGGCCTGTTCCCAGCCCACTGTGTTCTGCTGCACCTCTCTCTCTCTCTCTGCACGGACCAGCAAGGTGGAGCCAGGAAAAGGAGGAGGGCGAGGATACGAGTTTCAATGGATGTTGTACTCGTGATGCAAAACTGTGAAATGCACAAACGAGTGGGTAAATCACTCTTTTTTTGTTTACATGTGGCTACTAGGGATGGGACAATAATGGATTTTTATCGTGGATTAAAAAAACACCCACAATAAGTTGATCGTGGTGAATTTCCATTATCGGGATAATCGTGAATATCAGGAATATCCTCAGGAATGCAATAAAAATATTTGTTTCTTAAAAAAAAGTCGGAATGTTTCGAGGAAAAAGTCACAATGCTTCAAGACAAAAGTTGTAATGTTAAGAGAAAAAAGTTGTAATGCTTTGAGGGAAAATGTCGGAATTGTTAAGAGAAAAAGGTCGGAATGCTTCGAGACAAAAGTTGCAATGTTGGGAGAAAAAAGTCGGAATATTTCCAGAAAAAACTCACAATTTTATGAGAAAAAGTCGTGATGTTTTTTGAGAAAAAAGTCGCAATGCTTCAAGACAAAAGTTGTAATGTTAAGAGAAAAAAGTTGTAATGCTTCGAGAAAAAAGTCGGAATGCTTCGAGAAAAAAGTCGGAATGTTTCGAGAGAAAAAAAGTCGGAATCTTTCGAGAAAAACCTCTTCGAAAAAAGTTTCCAGAAAAAACTTACAATTTTATGAGAAAAAGTCAGAATGTTTCCAGAAAAAAATCCCAACAAAGTAAGATAACATAAAGTAAAGTGATTCCCGTGTGTTTTTGTGCCATTTTAAGTGTTTTAAGCATATTGGATTATCGGGATAATATCGTGAATTATTTTGGCCGGGACAATCGTGACATGAAATTCTCATATCATCCCATGCCTAGTGGCTACATCAGTTTTTGTTTTATTATGCACAGATAAATATTTCATTTCACTTAATTGAATTATCTCTCAAATAACCATAATTCAGTGTAGACCCAAGCCAGCAGGGACCCCTTCTGTTCTGCCATCGACAGGCCTTACACTCTGATTGGCAGAGTGTAGCCCATAAATGGCCATATAGGAACACTACAAAGTGTCTGGCTGCGTGAATGTGGAAGGAGTGACGAAAACAGCCTTCACACTTGTGTTGTCGGAACAAACATCTGAGCTGGCACCATTTTTTTTTTCTTGTAAAATGTATTTGTGTGGGTGGAACACTGGAAAAATGCAACCCCGCATGGGTGCTGCAATCTGCCGAGGCCAGTCAGCCGACCGGCTGGCCTTGTGTGGCATCGCGTATGAGCACCAAGATGACACATCAACTCTCGTCTATATTTAACTCACTGGACGCCTCTCCTTCCAATGTTCCCATCCTTTTAGAAGAGGCTGCCAGGGAGAATGGTGAGAAAAACAGGCCGAGGTGATATGTAATTACACTGAATGGATCCAGCCTCCCACGTCCTTTCATTGTACCCACACCCTCAGATAATGAAATGGAAGGCAAGCTTTTTTCTCCTCCATTTACCATAAATCCTGCAAGTCTAGTCGCTGTTATTTATGGTGTCGAAGAAAACCCTTTAACGGCTTGACTCTTGAAGCCTGCAAAGTCAGAGTGTAAACACCAGCAAGCACCCTATGTGGGTGGTGAACTCAATCTGATAAGGGCTTCTAAGAAACCAGCGTTCTTTAGAAGACGATGTGGTAAACCATCACAAGCAAAGGTCTCCCTCAATACCCCACATTTCTTCCACTGTAGATGCTATCTTGAATGCAGAGATGTAACGCAGTATAGAACTAGGCCGGAAAGCTACTGAAAGGACATTCTGCTCGGATATAGGGCTGACATCGTTGCAACTCAAAAAACATCAAAACAAGCACTGAACTTTTGAGTTAATCTCCAGCACTGCCTGCATGCACCCTTGCCTGCCCCTGTAACTCAAAGCCATTAGGCTGGAAACCAAACTGTTGCATAACTCTAAAAAGGTGCAAAGCGCGTGTGCACGAGAGGGGGGAAACACAACACAACTGGGTCACCCCTGACTTTGGGTTTAAGGACCTGTTGAAGAGGAAGTGCTTTCTTAGAGAGGGGTTAAAATGTTGTGGGGCAAAAGGAAAGTAGGACATGGTGACTTCAGATGACAGAGCAGGGTGTGCATGTGCCTGCAGGCTGTGCTCTATGATTTAAAGAAGAGATGTTTTGAATGCAATTTGAATGCCAACACTCACCTATTCTTCTCCAGCTCATTATGTGTGGACCTGCAGAAACAGAAAACAGAAGTTGTCAAATAAAGAGCAAATAGACTTTTGCAACAAGCAAAGTACAGACCGACAGAATCTGTTCCTCCTAAAAGAAAACAACAACAACAATGCTCTGTTTAGGGACATTAAAGGTCCCATAGTATTCTCATTTTCAGGTTCAGACTTGTATTTGGGGTTTCTAGAAGATGTTTACATCACCTTCAATAAACACATTATTTTTTGCATACTGTCTGTCAGAATATACCTGTATTCACCCTCTGTCTGAAATGCTCCATTTTAGCGCCTGTCTCTTTAAGCCCTCCTCCCGAAAAAGCCCAGTGTGCTCTGATTGGTCGGTGTGATGCATCTCTCTGCGTCTCTGCACCGTCATTACAGCCGGGGAATGACTGTAGCGGTGCTTTCTGCTAGGGCTGTACGATATGAGGAAAAAATCTAATTGTGATTATTTTGACTGATATTTCATATCATTCATAATAATACCGGTATACATTTGTCCATGATAAAAAAGTGTCATATCATGATATCAACGATATAGTGACGTGATGATGGATTTGCATACCCTAGTGTGCAGCCTGCACATTCTCGTCACCTGGGCACAGACCAGAAAGATAAAAACAAACAGCACTGAAAGCCAGAGCAGCGCGACAGCCTCTGACGAGGATTTAGTGCCAAAAAGGGGAACTAATAAAGCTGCAATCACCAATAACATATTTTTTTTTATCGATACCACAAATTACCCTGAAATATCATGATGTCATTTTAAGGCTATATCGCCCATCCCTAATAGACACAGTGAATGACCTTGTGGAATTTGATTTCTAACTTTATTAATTAATCCCAAAAGACACCAACTCCAGGCCCGGAGCACTGCAGCCTTTACACCAACAAATGTTAATGTGACAGTCGAGCATTCACTGTGGCATTACACAGCCTCTTCCTCAATAATGCACAGCACAACTCTGTGTGCGTGTGCATGTGACACTGCAGCCACTAGAGTTCACACTGTGCATGAGTGTGTGTGTGTCCGTGCATGTGCTGCAGGGCAAGTGGGAGCGTGCACACACTCATACACACACACACACACACACTGTGCATGCAGCAGCCAGGGTTCAGTGCTCTGTTATTAATGTAAAGTGAATCAGCTGGTCCCTGAGAGTCTCTTTGTGTGGCAACATACTGAAGGGAGACATGCCCTCCTCCTGATGCTTAAATGGCCAAGTTCCCATCCACACAAGCTGCACTCGCCTCAAGGGGGACAGGTTTTAGGAAGGGATGATGGACTCGACCTCTCCTGAGTCATGTACACAGCACTTCTCCATATTGTGGATTATCAATACTGCAATATGCTTTCCTCGTCTACTTTTCAAGAGCGCACCGATACTGAGGCGATACAGATACCGGTGTTTAAAATAACAATTTGACCGGCAGCCGATGCCAATACAGATGTTTTTATATTGTTGTTTATTTTGTTTTTGTCGTTATTTATTCTCGCCTTTTTGCCAGGGAGACAAAGACATCTTCATTGTTAAACAAAATAACTTTAAAAGTCATTCAACATTTCATTACACTATCTTTGAATGAGCACAAATTCAATCACACAAACAACTTTTAATGTAACCCTCTTTCACATGAAAAATAACTGTTTCAAACGTGTCTTTAATCCTTTAACACAATAGATAAATATCGGCCACTGCCATCGGTGAAATGTCATCTTATTTGCTGATACGCCGATTGCAGTCAACAAGGCGAATAGATAGAAAAAATAGTAGGGATGCACCAATATATGGCCGAACATCGGTATCGGCCGATATATCGGTGCATCCCTACTATTTTTTCTTTTAATACTGAGCTAAAAAAAACTGCCGTCTCGTTAATACGGAAGCAGGAAATATGGAGAAAACAGGAGATAAGAATGGGGGTGGAAGGGAGTTAGAAAGGGATAATACAGGGAGACTACAAGGCTGTATAGTACAATCTGTAAAAAATTGGCTCAGAGGAAATTATTTTTTCAAGTTGAATTATTTACACCAATAAAAAAAAACCCATATGTCTCTATTTTAATACATTACATTTCATGTAGTTGGGTATGCAAGACTGGATGTTAAGTCAAGTGTGGCAGTATATTTGATTTAACATGACAAGGTGTACGGCCAGGTTGAGTGGCTGCTATCACAGCAGGACACAGCAGGGCTCACATGTAAGCTGGCCCTGGCCACTTCCTTGAAAACCTGTGAGGGCCTAAGTGCTCACACACGCGTGCTTTTGACGGGTTTCAACTTACATATTCTACAACCCTGTAGTAGTCATGCATGACTGGCTCTGAATCAGCCGACCAGTCACACATAAAATCACACAACGGATTAATCCCCTAACCAGCTCAATCTCTTCTGTTTGGCTACTATTACCCTCATAAATGTCATCTAAAAATGGCCTCATTTCCAAAATGATTTCTTTGTGGGAAAATTAATAGTCACATAGTCTTGTTGTGTCGTGTTCAACGCAGGCTTTTATGTAAATACTTTCTAATAGCAGAGAGTCCGCTGATTTCTGTAGCCATTTGTGAGTCAGAGAAATAGTTTTGCAAACAGAAGATGAATACTTTGGAGTGCATCATTTGCGTCATCAGCTGTCACCGTGCCTTGCACTGTCTGTGTTGCTTGGAAACCCTCATCACGATTTGTAATCTCTTCCAAATTCTGAGCATTTCTTTACCACCATCTGATTTTGTGTAGTGTGTAATTATGTGGTCTTTTTTTAATGATTGTCACTCTTAAAGAGCCAAATCAAGTCAAACATGTCTATATGCTGTTTTTTATTTGCTACAAGACATAATGAGAAAAATAAGCAGTCAACACCATGGCTGAACATTTCTGCCTTGAAACTGCAGCGTGCCAACCACAGTCTCAAAAATCCAGATTCAGACAGCCAGGTTTTATGACATCATATGTCGAAGGAACCAATCAAGTCAACTTGTGGCAGGGGCATTCCATAGCGTAACTATGGCAGCGGTGGTAGGCGGGGCTTGAGGCCAGATCCAGAATGTCTTAATGAGGGAGAAGAGTAGATGTGCTTCCAGCTCCTTTTCAGAGTTTTTTTTTATTGTTATAATTATGGCCATGTCAAGCAGCGTACAAAGTGTTCTGCAAAATGACTGCAGGACATTATCATTAGAGATACACATGATGGTAAAAACACCCAGGTTTGAAAATACAGAAGGTTTTGTGAAAACCCCAATTATTTTTCCCATAGATAAATAACTGGAAGTCTATTTTAGGGTAGTCTTGTGTATCCAGACCTATCTCCACAGCGCTGCTGGGTGAAAGTCTGGATTGAATGTGCTTTCACTCCTGGATAGTGAAAAAAAACTCCTTGGCCTGTTTGAATTTGCTTAAACCAATCACAATCGCCCTGGGCGGCGCTACACCCCGACGGTGCCTCTGCAAAAAAGAAGGGAACCCGTTTCGGTGGAACACCTATATGTAAATGATGTGAACATATTCTTTCACAATCATTCACTGAAAGAACAGAGCAGGCCTGTCTTATTGCACGACGTGTAATTTTCGACGTGTAAATTGATGGAGCTCAACAACAATGCAATGCAGATTATAAACTGGCTCAAGGCCCCACACGCAACTGCAACATACTTCCTTCTGTAGGCATGCACGCATGTGTGTGTGCATGTATATGCACACACAGACAGAGTGGGTCAATGAGATAAAGCAACCCTGCTATAAACGGTAGGCAGGAGAGGACAGAGTCAGATAAGCCCATCGCTTTAAGCCTCAACACGCTACTGAGAAGGTAGCTACTGTACAGCTGGAGCAGCCTATAGACTGCACACTGGGTTTCAAGATAATGTACTGTTACAGCTATTCTAATCATTATATTATCATCATCATATTTCAAATAAGTCACATTCATTTTGGAATGTCCTCAAAGTGATTATAAATGAGGAGCTTACATTTATAGGCACTGCATGATCTCTTTTTGTCAATCAGAACACAAATAGGTCATGTTTACACTTGTCTTTTCAATGCAACCTTTGTCACCCGATCATGCCAGGACACATTCATTGTCAAGTCTGTGCACTCCCAGATCAAATCATGCTCGCATTGAGTTCAGATCTCAGGCCACATCTACATTACTGCGGTTTCGTTTTAAAACGAAAACAATCTCCGACCATACAAGCATTTTAGCACCTTATCAGAAATAATCTCTGTCTATATTAAAACGACCAAAGACACATTTCGCATGACCAGACACATACACTGGGCATGCACATACTGGTGTAAACAGGAAGCAGATTCTCTATTCAGCGTATGGATTCAGCGGTTGAAAATCATGCATGTATTATAAGAACTAATAATAAGTATGTAGATCTATCTAACCGATAAGACTGACTGACATGGGTGTCTGCATCCTCATTTGCAAAGGTCTCTGTATCCGCCCGTCCATACTACAACAAAATCCGGGAGTTTCCAAACTAAAATGGGCAGAGCGGTGTTTCCAAACATCTCTGTTTTAGGGGCTCAGAAACACCGGAATAATGCGCATAAAAAAAGATACACGTTTTAAAACGAAAATGTAGTAATGTGGATGGAGCCTCAGTGAGGTGTGGACAGCATGTGGGCACAATCCGGACAATTTTATCAAACATATGTTCTCGCATATGCAGATCATTCAGATCTGGTGCATCTGATCACAAAAGTCGCATTGAAAATACAAGTGTAACCACGGCCATAGAAGATGATGTAGATGTGAGTAGGTGTTTTGTTCAAACCACTCTGAGTTCCCTGGATGTTGTGAGGTGGTGAAAATGGTTCACAACTTTGACTAATTAGCAAGATTTTCTATGTCAGCAGGCCATAAATAGGTTTGTTGGTGCGCAAGGTGTGCAATTCCAGTGGGAATTAAATAAACTGCATGACAACACGAGGCTGCAAAAATGGTGTTAAACTCTAAATGGTGTTATCTCACTGAGTGAGTTGTGAATGTGTCTCTGTAGAGAGCAAGACCAAACATCATTCCTGCACTAACTCCATGTTACAGGGCATTGGGAGAAGATTTCTCTACCCTGTGCTTCTTGGTGCCATTTTCTCTCACGCTTATGAAAATCTTTCTAAAAATGCACCCTCCTACTCTCCACTAAAAGTTGTTCACCTGAGAGGAGGGCCAAGATGCTTCCTGAAAAGCTTTTCGGAGGATTTACATTTACATTGAAGATGATATTTTTCCGAAACATCATTATTCTGCGCATTCACCGGATTTCCCTTCTAGGAGCAACTCTTTGGAGGCTTTATGAAAACGGCCTCAGACCTATATCTGATCACGACTGTTGCCATGCAGAACTAGGCAGCGTTCTGCGCTCATGATGAGTAATGCGCAGTTCCTGTTTGTGGCCCGCTCTTACATTAATATTAAAAGGCTCAGTGAGAGAGAGTGGGGCTTGCGTTTGATGTATGACTGTCAATGGACAGATTAATGTAAGCAGCCTAGCACCAAGGAAAAACACAATACCAATGGGTCTTAACTTAGATTCTCGCCTGCTTCTCCTACTACTGGTTTCTGTCATCACGTGAGTGCATTGTGCTTGACGAGGGCTCAATCAGCCAATGATGTGATTATCAGACAGTGTTACATCCAGCTACACAAAAGAATAGACTATTAAACATATGCTCCACAACACATATCAACAGCTTGATGTTGTGCATGCTGGATGATGCACACAAAAAGAGGGAAATCATGCATCCTTAGGATATAGTTGTATATAAAAGATGAAACTGCAAATTACTGATTAGCCTAAACATCACTAGTCCTGAAAAGGGCTCCTGGTATTCACCTTTGGAAGTCTGCAAACAACACTAGCCATAAATAGCAGTTCCCCCTTTTAGGGCAGAGGGGAAAACTCTCCCTCTCTCCCACAGTGTAGAATATGTGGTATGTGAGAAAATGAGCATGCTTCCCACCAAAACCTAAAAAAATAACTAAATTTAAAATAAAGAAAAAACGTGTTGGTTTATTTAACCAGTGATGAGAGGAATGCACAGCATTACAAATAACTTTTTCTCCGTTTTAAAGCCGTCACTTTCACCACGATCCCTAACCTCAGCCACTGCAGTCCGTTTGACAATCAGCTGATGAAAAGCTAGCAGAGCCGTTGGTGCTACCCTCCCCCAAGCCAGCAAAACAGCAGTGTGTGTGGACGGTCATATGTGCACACGTTTCTACAAGTTTGAGAAACATCCATGCAAACTTTTTTGTGTGTATTTTCTGCACCGTGAAAACGCTGCCAGCATTCACCCTGTGGTGACAGCTCGCTTGTTTACCAAACGTTGCAATAAAAGCGTATAATGATCACATGCTGTCTGTCTGCAACACTTCCCAGTAAATCACATGTAAAAGACTAAATTACTTACATCTAGCAGTAAAAGCAAAAATATGCAGCGTTAACAGTGCCCACAATTTACCAGGGTATCACACCACACCAAAAGAGCAGTTTCTTACCTATTGTGGTTACTGCTGAACTTCTTATTTCGGAATTTCCTTTGCCTCTGGTAGTTTGTATTCTGACTTGATGGAAATGTCGAAGCATATCCGTGCTCACACTCTGTTGAGAGAAAAATGTGGTTAACAATTATCTATGGGCCAGTTTGTACACTTTTCCTCGGCCCTACACAAACACGCTGACGTGAACATACAGGTAATACGTTTAAAATGTTTGACTACTTTCTAATTACCGTTACCTATTTCAAAAGCAGCCAACAGAGCGCTGTTTATTGATACATTTCTAAGCTTCACACACGTATAATCACCTCTTTCTCTCCTCTCTAGATATTCCGCAGCTTCCAATAACCGTTGGATATTGATTAGCTGAACAGCCGTCATTCTCTCCCGAGGCTGGGAGCTAGGCGCTCTTCAGGTTAACGTTAGCTTTGCAAACTGCAGCAACGACAGGTCGCTTTTAAATACAGGGAAGACGGTGCATCGGCTGTTACTACACTGATACTTAAAAGCGTCGTGTTATTATCTTATCCAGTGTCTTCGATGGCTAGTCTTTGTCGAAAGAAGAGGGGGGGAAATCCAGTGTTTCCAAGCTGGCAAGCTACAGCCAATCCTTGCCAGGTTTCGTTGTTAGAAAATGTCGAACCCAGTGTATCAAAGTATTAAAAGTCTCTAGGAAACACGATATTAAATTTGTACAAAAACGGATATAAACAATATAAAATTCCCCCGAGGGAGCCCAGAGCCAGCAAAGTGCCTGCTGCTGCTCGTTTCCTCTCCTCTCCTGTTTGTTTACCTAGCTGCACAGCTGAGAGGCGGGGACCGAGTGGAGGAGAGGCCGGTCTACCGCGATGCATTCTGGGAAACCGAGTCTTTCTGTGCATTTATAAAATACTGTCCAACATGCACACTATTCATTGTTTTCACAATTTTAGCATGCATTTTACTGCGACATATCAAGTAAAACAGCGTTCATTATTACTTTAAGATTAAACTGTAACTATGGCAGGTCAGTTTAATGAGTAAATGCATCCATGGGAGAGTGCCACAGGTCATCAGAATTTATTTAGAGTAAATGTGGCGATTATTATTCTTGCAAAATTTAATCGTGGTTATTGTTGCTACTGATGACAATGAAGAAGAAAATGTTGAAATAAATTATAAATTATATATTCACCATTATAGATCACAGGCCTGTAATAGGCCTACGGTAGGCTATGTGGCAACTGTTCATGGGTCAATTTTTGCAAAACTACAAAAGCATGTTTAATAATTTAGGCTATCAATCATTAATTGATCGAATGAAGCGGTTTTTTTTAAGTATTAATACTACCTAAACACAAATGCTCATTGTGTGTCATTTATTCCTCTCACATGCATTCATTCTCCAATCTCCAATCTCGACCTACAAATCCCATGATTCACCAGGACCATGGGGGTGTACTTGTCGGCTGAAGCCAGGCCCAGCAACACATGACGTCGCTACCGACTGGGCGTCTGATTGGTGGATGGCTTTGACAGACGTCGTGGGTTGAGCTCGCCACTGACCAACCACAGAAGAGCTTTGCGCCATGTGGAAACCAGTGCGGCACGCCCTCAAATAGCAGGAAGCAAACAATCGAGAGAAGAGCTGTGCTGCTGCGATGCGATCTGCTGCTGCAAAATTCCCACGTTCCATTAGAAAAGATTATATTACACGAAAGGTATTTTGCAACGCGCATCAGCTTTTCTGCACAAAACAGCCCTGAACGGACAGACGCACAAGAAAGCGATGGAAAACAGCGTATTTCTTTAAATCATGACTTGTTAAAAGGAAACGGGGACATCATTAATAATTCATTTTAAGTCGTTTTTAATATTGCATTTATTACAAATTATCTGCTATTAAAATTATACGTAGGCCAGGATGGGGATGCATTTGCAATTTGAGACGCCAGTTGCAATCAACCCTATATCGGGTTGCCTAATTCCCAATAGTTATAAACAATCAAATTAAACAGGCGAGACATTGCTATGTTTTATATATAAACGATTCACCATTCAGTTGTGTCCTTTGCGTTTGTAGTTGTAGTTTTTTTTCGATCGAGTCTGCGGGGGCACAATGACATCATCCTAAACTGAGTTGGAGGGCGCTGCAATGTGGTCAGATTTATCATATCGGAGTGGTAGCCAACATGCACACCCACACACAATCATTATGTCATATTGCTTTATCTGTGCTGTAGGGGGGGGATCACAGATTCCTGGGTTGATGGCTGTGCAAAGGCGCAAAGCGATGCACAGTGCCCAACATGCAGATAATAATGCAGATACAAATAGTCCAGAAAACAATGAAAGCATATATGTTTACACTCTCCTATAATTGCAATGGGTATATCACTCATACTAGTCTGGTGCAGGCTGTGCTGATAGCAGGCAGTGGTGCTTAGTTGAATGAACTCAGCCCTTTGTTGTCTGAGTCTGTTGACAATGAAGTCTTGTTTTCCTGAAATTCAGAGGCAAATGACAAGGATCAAACGCAGCACATAAAAACTCACTTCCGTCCTTCCTCTCGGCGCTCTCGAGAAACCTAGCAGCCTCCAGCAAAACTTGCACGTTTTTCAGAAAAGTGTTGATCTGCTCCATGTGGGAGTCTTTGGAGTTGAAGACGTCATTGAAAGGGCAACTAGACATCTCGAAATCTTGCTGATCCAAGAGAGACGCGTCGGAATCAAAAAAGAACTCCTCACTCTTCAAACTTCCTCTTTGCATCTCACTTTTGGCCATTTTTTTCTTCTTTAAGTTTGTGTGGCTTCTGTTCTGACGACGTGCTGAGCGCAATAAACAGTGAGGCAGCTACCAGTGGATGCTGCTCTTGTCAGATGGTTCCTCTTTTCTTTTCTTTTTTTTATGAATGCGGGGTGTTTAATGTGGAGCAGTGGCCAATGTCAGTAGATGGTGGTGCATGGGAAAACGAGAGGCCGGCCCCCCTCTGTCTGAGGAGTCCGCATGGTCCTTGTGCCCGTCAGTGTAACACTTAATGTTATATTTAGAATAAAATAAAACAAATAAATAGGCACAATCACATGTCAACGTGACATTATAATTACACAGTTTAGTATGCTATTTTATACACAATTTCAGTTTGATATTTCTATTTATTAGTAAATACAGTGTAATGATGGTATAATGCTGCGTTCATGTGGTATCGGAATGATAGGGAAAAATAAAATTCCGGCTGGGAAAATTCATGTGAATGTCCCATCAAGTTGGAACAACAACTCGGAAAGTCTAGGAAAATTTTGCTACACGAGTTGCAGAGTTGGTGTCATATGACGCTGTAACATGGCGGGTGAAAGTAAACTTACCATTAAAAAGTTAATGGTAAGGGACCTTTTATTTTTATATCATTTATTTGTTCACATGTAATGTGTAGCCTAATGTGGTTGTAACTGTTAGTTCCATGTATTGAATACACTTCATTTGTATAGCACCCAGAAAAGCAGATCAAAGTGCTTTACACAGGAAAATAATCAGAAAATGAACATAAAAGAGGGATAGAATCCAATAATTCATGTAAAATATGATGGACAATAATGTGGCGTCCATGTTTTTTCCACATTCTGATTTAAAGCAGCGTCAAGCTCATGAACACACTGGACCATCCGAGGAGCACGTGAATAGTAGCAGAATTAATAGTGACAGAAGCAATGCTAGCAGCATTATAGTAGGCTGTTTGTCCTATTAGTATTACTACTGTTACTGTATATTTCACTAAAAGTAGACAACTGATGTAAAAATCTACAAAGAGGAATTCTCAATGGTGCCCAAAAGTTTTTTTTAAATGTAAAAAAAAGAAAGAAAGAAAATGTGAATGACATTACTTAAAAAATGTTGTTGGATGTTTTATTGACATTAGGTATGATATACCACAGGTCCTCACAGAACGTGGTGCAAACACATTAATAGAAAATGGCTAGAGACCATATTGTGATGGCATTACACCAGCTGCAATGCCAAATCAGGCCAGGGGCATAAAGTGGGA
>JAOVVB010150567.1:0-11835 GCA_028570985.1 Heterobranchus longifilis | reverse complement strand
ATCGTCAAAGTCCATGAGAGCTCTCGAGCAGATATTTTGAGACCTTACTGAACACTTTCCGTAAGTCTGCATTTATTTTGATTTTTCTTAATGATGTTGTTTTGACAAAAATAGCCTGGAAAACAATCAAATCTTCCGTGGCTTTAAAGAAGGTAAAAAAGGTAAAAGTCTGACATCCAGAACTGAACATAACATTTTTTGGCGTTGTCAAGGAAACGTGATATGTTGCTGCAAAGTACTGTCCCATTCCTGTTTAAGCCCTCATGAACTCACAGACTCACACACTACAGCTGATCACACAGGTGATGTTGATTAAGTCTGTGAGGGTTCAGGGTTTAAGGCCTTAGGGTGCAGATTGAGATTGGGTTTATGGATAAAACCCATTAACTACGCAAAAATCAATATGGCCGCCCTTTCTGGCCCTGAAATACTATTTTGGGGTCAACTTTGCATAGAATTGTCCAATATGAATGATCTTATGATCAAATCATATATTTTTTACCAGAGAAGCCAGATTTACAACTCTGGAGGCAAAGAAGCTTCATTTCTACCATATTTCAGCAATTTTTGTACAGCATTTCTAATAAAGGTTAAGAGTTAATGGCAGAAGTCCATGCTGGGCACCGCCGGCCTCTGCCACTGAACTCTTTAACCGAGGACCTCCGGGCAGCGCTAGTGCAGCAACCAGGACACATACCCCTATCTGGCTTTCCCACCCTCAGACACGACCAATTGTGCCTGTATGGACGCCCGACCGAGCCGGAGGCAACACGGGGGATCGAACCTGCGACCCTCATGTTGGTAGGCAGGGAATATTACCACTACGCTACCCGGGCGCCCATCATGGAGTGATTTTGAGCGGAGCAGGCAGATGCTGCCTGGCGACTTACTGTAGTTTGTTTAAATTGAAATTTATCAATACTCTACTGTAAAAAAACAATCAGATTTGCAAATGTTTTATGAAGAAATTCAGACCTCAATTTGACAATGTTGCTGATAGCGTGGACGCACAGACACATGGTACCAAGACCATTAAGACCCCTGAACTTACAGACACATTAATTAGCAAACTTACAAGCGCTGTGAAGAGTTAGAGAGCGGAGGCAGAAGAATGTGGGCAGGACCGAGATCAGCACTTGGAGGAAGTCAGACCGACAGTGCCTGAGCTCCAGAAACTCGATCCGTCCCCATGGACAAGCCCCTGCCGAGGGACCGCCACACAGAGCGTAGGTTCGACACAGAACCTGCGGGTCCAGAGTAAATTCCTCCTCCTCCACAGACACACGATCCAACTTTGAGCGTTTGCAGGTAGTGGCTTGATTATCCTGATCTTCTGAAGCCTTGGTCTTGAGACCTGAACTGCAACCGGACCAGTCTGCACTGCCTGAAGCCTTTTTCCTGTGCATTAGGTTCTTCAGCATAGGGTTTACATACCGAGATCCCCTGCGATGTAGGATCCAGGCCAGCACCATGGGACAATGCATTTGTACAACAACTTTTTTAGCCACCCCGTGGTCCAGCAGGCGATGGAGGACATACAGCGCAGTTAGAGACTTCCTCTTTGATAAATCAATGCATGTTGTTACCCCGACACTCCCAATGCGCTTCTCTAAGAGCTCCAGAAGAGGCCGCTGCTCAGCAATTAAACTTTCAGTTGGCGTACTGAGTAAGAAATGTTTGATACATTTAGCTGCAGCCCACAGGAAGGACGGGGTGTTTAAATTTGCAATGTTTCTTTTGACGAAAGGGTTTTTGGAGCCATAGAATACTTGAGTAAAAAGCTTTCTCATAACTTCGTGTTTGGCCTCTTCTTCGGTGTGGAAGTCTATTACCTGAAATGTAACACAGGATACATATTACATGTGGGTTCTACATGTTACTATATGACAGAGATGCACCGATTTCAACTTTCTTGGCCGATTCCGATTGCCGATTTTTTAAACAGTCTGACCTGCCGACTCTGATTTTCTTTCTAAAAGTGTGTTCAGACCAGACGTAAATAAATTAATCTACTCGCTTAATTTGCGCAAGTTTGGACGCTGGAATCTTGTTTTCATCGCTTCATTCGCACGAGTAGTCCTGACGCTTGCTGCGGAAGTTCAGATATTTCAACTCGCACGATCTGCGCGTCATTGCGCCACCCAATGGGCATCATTCGCACCGTCCAATTTGCGTCATTCGTGCCGTCTGATCGGAACTTGCGTCTAATCGTGTCTTTACATTGAATTTATATGTAATTAATTTGCGTGTACAAGACGTAAGTTCAATGTATTGTTCAACGTGACGATTCAACTATTCGTTCTGTGCTGTACATAATATAGTCACAGATATCAGACTTTGAAAATGAATATGCTATTGAAGAAATTAATATTTTATTGTGAAAAAAGTAGCACCGCGTTACTGCTTTCCTCCTGCTGCACCTTCACATTAAAAGCATTTAAGTGGCGAAATGTGAGTGGACCTTTATTTTGAAGTAGTCACAGGAAATGCAATGTGTTTGTCAGTGATTGACACGGATGCCTAACTTGTGTCAAAACAAAACAATGGACATTTTCTGCATTTTTTTGACAGCGGATCAGTTTGAAATATTGCAGGGAGTAATGGAACAGTCAGGAGCAGAAACAGAGAACTGTTCGATAAAGACCTACAGGAGACAGGTACACCTGCAACTCAACAAGGTAACCGTGTTACTTTCACTTTCTCTGTCGCAGACAAGCATGAAAATCAGATCACGGTTTCTCACAGAATTGTAGAAAAGGCCAATTATTGCCTGACTTCTTTATTAAAATGACAATGGTTGTGTGATATGATCACAGCTAACTTCAAAACAACTTTGACTGTTCATTCTCGCTGTATCCACATGCTCCTCTCTCTTTTCCTCTCTCTCTCTCTCTGTATAACACATTTTAGTTTTGACAAGCATCTATTGTAGCTACACTGGTAGAAACCTGCTCGCTGTGCCCGTCTGAGCCATAGACTGTAGCCTCTGCTCTCTATGTGCTGTCTCTCTGTGTGCGCACAGCACAGTGCGTCTGTGATGACTCTGCGAGCACTGTCACAGCTGCGTGATGTAAAACCATCAATTAAATTTGACATGCAAAAAAAATCAGATGTATGAGACTGATCTCAATCACTGGTCACGGCGGAGCAGCTGAAAATAGCCTGTTTTTGACCGGCGGCCGCTTAATCGGTGCATCTCTACTATATGAGATTGTTGATTATTAAAGAAGACCTACATGGTTAGGGCCACACATATCCCGTAGCACTCCAATCCACCCATAGTAAGTGGATATCCCTGAGACAAGGCAAACAAAACAGAAATCAGTATTTCCTCTAATCAAAACACAGTCTTTATAAACAAAGAAAAAACACAAAAACACTGAGTTTGCACTTGGACAGTTGTTACCTCTGTGGTTGAGGGCCGGCTGGAGCTCATCCAGCTGACACACAGTCAGGTGAGGAAGAAGATCCTTAATGAGAGCCGTTGGAAGATCTACAGTATGACACATTAGTTAATGCAGGACTTGACATTTTTGTAGGGCAAGTGGAAGAGAAATGTACTTGCCCTACTGGACAAGTTAAAAGTCGTATACAAAAAAATACACTGCAAGTCTGAGTGACGTTTGTCAAGTGAGCTTTCATTTGCGAAAACCTGGTAAAGCCAGCTGCTTTAGATTTTGATGCTTGTCTATTCGTGATGTTACGGTACAGGCGCTTGGAGCGGCCAAAAAGGATGAAGAAAGTAAAAAAAAATTTTTTTACATTTGATATAGAAAGTAAAAACGACATTACATTGCACACTTTATGAGATCCAATTAGAATAGAATTTGAAGTTATTCTACTGTAGTGTTTTTTGAGGGGTTTTTTAACGCTTAGAGACCCGTGGGAGCGCCGGCGCTCCCTGCTGACTCACTGTCTTTCAGAGGCTGCAGTGGTCCAGAGGAACCATATGATATCAGATGAAACTAGAAGATTTAAGGAATCCGTTGGTGCCAACCAAGTTGTGCTAGCATGTTGGGAAGGGGGCTAAATAACACTCCAAAGTTAAGACTACATTTTGGCCAGGGGAACTGGCATGGTCATTTCCAAAGGGGTCCCTTGACCTCTGACCTCATGAAATTTAAACAGGGGGTCTCAGAGGGTTAATGGGAGCTCCAAAGTTAAACTATAATCAAATAATCATCTTTGACCTGTCATGAAAAACTTTCCTTCATAGCTGAAATTTCCAAAAATATTCCTGTTTGTGATGATCCTATGACCAAACAAAGGTTCATATAGTTTTACTCGTGTGTGGTTTTGTGTTGAAAAGTGGTGGGGACATAATAGCTCAGATGAAAAAACATTTTTTTAATTTTTTTAAATGGTCTTAAATGGCAATTTTAGACAATTTAGGCTAATGGGGGATGGGTATGAGGTCAGATAATTACGGCCAGAAAATAATTGCATAATGGCGCATCAAAAGGGCGTAGCCTAGACTACTAGAGTCGAAAAGAGGAAAATACTCAGCATAAAACGCACAACAACGTCGACTACAGCGTAACCATTTTAGTCACATGACTGATGTTTCATTCAGTGGTTTCATCTGTTTTAAACTTAATGCAGGAAATTCACACATCATCTGCAGTTGTTGACATTTCTGATGTTTTCTTGTGATACTGTGTATGTTGGCATTTTGAAATAAAGAAACTTAAGTTTCTGCTTCACTGAAGAGAGTAAAAATAACCTCAGATGAAAACAGCAGATCCTCAAATTACTACTTAAAATAAACTAAAACAACAAAAACTAAACTAACTTCATTCTTTCCTGGACAAGTGACTTTTGTGTCTGGACAACATTGAGAGCAATGAAGGAAAAAAACTGAGCCATATTCCTTGTATGTGTAATAAGCAGGGCTGCAACTAAGGATTATTTTCATAATCGATTAATCTGCCAATTATATTCTCCATTAGTGGATTAATTGTTTGGTCTATAAAATGTCAGAAAATAGTGTATAAATGTCTATGGTGTTGTCTTTAAATATCTTGTTTTGTCCAAAACCCCAAAATATTTAGTTTAATATGATATAAAACAGAAAAACCCAAAGATATTCAGTTTAATATGATATAAAACAGAGAAAACCCCAAGATATTTAGTTAAATATGATATAAAACAGAGAAAAACCCAAAGATATTCAGTTTAATATGACATAAAATAGAGAAAACCACAAGATATTCAGTTAAATATTATATAAAACAGGAAATCTCCATATTTGAGAGGAAATCAGTATTTTCTGACATTTTTGCATGAAAAATTACGTGAACGACTAATCGATTATCAAAATAGTTGGTGATTATTTTTCTGTCAATCGACTAATCGATTAGTAATCGTTGCAGCTCTAGTAATAAGTTACACATACTTGGCCAATATAGCTATTTAGATATTAGGAGTTGTTTTGGGACATTTGCTGCAAGGTTATTGAATGGAGTTGTGTGTGTAGCTAGCTGTCTCCACTTATGGGATATGTACATTAACGTCAGCTAAGGTTAATGACATGCTAGCTTCTAACGTTACTAGACAACGTTAACGGTTAGCGTTACTTAGCTCCGTGTTAGCTAAGTAACGTTAAAGTTAGCTAAGTAACGTTATAGGAACAGAACTTACCGAGAACCGCCTGAATGCGCAGAGCAGCGAAATGTTTCCTGACAGCTTGGAAACACATCTCCTTTAGAAACATCTGCGTCGTTGTTTCGCGGTCAGTGTCGCACATTGTTGACCACGGATGTGTGTATTTACTAACGTCGGTAATAATAACGTTAAACTTAACCAACTGACAGAACACCGCTTGTCTCTGCACGCGACAGATCTTTGCCTTTCCTCTTCTTCTTTGGTTTTTGGTTGGCGGACCAACAAAGTTCTTCTGCTTCTTTGGTGTTTAACGGCAGCTCGCATCCTTGTTGTTGCATTACTGCCACCTTCCGGAGTTGGCACACTCCTACAGTTTAATAATAATAATAATAATATATTTTCCTCATCAGAAAGCTGACAGAACATCTTTATGCTCTTCACTCCTGTTAGCCCTGATCTTTTCATTAATAATATTTATTTATTTATTCCTAAGGGAGCCAATAAAGGCTAAAATAATCTAATCTAATATTTATCAGATAAAATGAATAAGCATTTAATGGCATATAACTCATCTTTCTTTGCATTTTAATTAATTATTTTTTTTAAGTTAAACTAAATTAACTTGGCACAAGAATTGACACTCCACTTATTTAGCCCTGATCTTTTCATGTCCTTTCTCTCGGATACACATTTTAGTCAGGGGCCAAAACTGTAACCAAAACTTATATTGCAAATTAAGATAACTCCTGGGTAAAAGCTCACAACCTATCCAGTATCCTTTACATGCGTTTCTATATATGTTGTCATCCCAGAAAAGAAAATTTTATTTTTTGCTCATTTTAATAATTTTCAACATGTTTGGGGTAAAGCTGACATCTTTTTTTGGTTTATTAGGGACCCACAGAAGCAGTTCTAGGGTGGTTGTCATGGTGACATTTTTTACTTTTATAATCCCTTTAATATTCAGGCTATATTGTCAAATGGTCCAATTTAACACACTGTTTTTAATTTTTAATTTCAATACATATTTTTAAACATTTTTATATTAAAGGATATAGATTAAAGATCAACAAGGGAAGTTATTTTGAATGTCATTGCAATATTTTTGTAAACATTATGGTAAAAGATACATTTGAGGCAACTTCTTTCGAGCGTTTTTGACATAAAACGATAGTTTAGTCTGTTTTGTTTAGAGTAGCCTGTACATTAACACACACAATGCTAAACATGCACAACACCACAGGGGATAACATTGGCCTAAAACACTTAAACACCTCATTAACATTGTGAAATGATACAAAACATCTTGGTCAGGTTTAGGAAAAGATCGTGGTCTGGGTTAAAATAAGTATGTTTGTTACGTAACAAAACAGAATTATGTTTGTTAGATAAGAAAGTTGACTTTTCTGGTTTCACACAGGACACAACCCACAGTCTCCTGGGTGAAAGTCTGTGTTGTTGTGACCCATCTGCAGACTTCCGTAGACTTTTATTAGAAACGTTTTTGTAACATGTCAAAAACAGGAATCCGGGAGACGTTGCTCCTAGATGTAATTGAGAATGCAGTTTCGTTGTATGGGAACAGCATTTTTAGGAGAGCAGGCTGCTGTGGGTATATTTTTGTATTAAAAAATATGAAAAATAATTTCTATTCTTGCACAAACAAATCTAGCACTTTCAATGACCCATGTCTATGTCTATATTCAAAACACTCTCATGGCCTTGATTTTTCTTTTTCAAGGATTTCAAGGACCCGTGGGAACTATCAACAATGCACGTTAACGTTTGCTACACAAATAAAAGTTCACCTCAACTTTTGAGTTTGATGCTAAAAACTGCATTTGCAGGTAGTGCACTGGTATTTGTGTGCATTGTGCTATTAAAATGCACATATGTATCCAGCTGCTTTCAGATATCTGCAGGGAAACATGGATGAGCTGGAGTCACAAACACCGTGAGCTGGCCACATACATGAAGACCGCCGCACACATTAACAGCATCAACATGTTTTGCCACTAGGCACGGGACAATATGAACATTTCATGTCACGATTATCCTGGCCAAAATAATTGCGGTTCACGACAGTATTCCACTAAATTTGCTTAAAACTCTTAAACCGGCACGAAAACACACTGGAATCACTTTACCTTACATTTAGCCTCATTGTGACTTGTTTCTCAAAATATTACGACCTTTTTCTCTTAAAATTGTGACTTTTTCTCTAAACATTACAACATTTTTCTCAACAAATACATTTATTGCATCACAGATAGGACACTGTAGTAAACTGCAGTCAAGTCATGAGGATATTCACGATATTCACAATTATCTCGATAATGGAAATTCACCACGATCAACTTATTGTGAGTGTTTTTTATGGCGATCCACGATGAAATCCATTATTGTCCGATCCTTATTTGCCACAATCCTGTACGTGCAGTCATTTATGTGAAGAAGCTACTGCATTCATGATTTATTGATTGCCAACATTCTCTTTTACTTTTTTGGTTTTAATAAAAAACAAATCCAACAGAAAAACAAATAAATATCAGATATACAGTGGTAGTGCTATACGACCCCCTTCTGGTCCTCATGAGAGCGCTGGTGGAAGACGAAGGACACAGCAGCGTCCCAGGAGGCTTTCAGCACGGGGTCCCTGAGGCCCTTCCTGTCGATGCAGTGGTTCCACTGGGAGAGGTCGCTGGTGCAGTCGGAGTCCTCTGCAGGAGGCCGCACCTCCCTGCCGTTCACACAGCGGCGACAGCGAAACCTAACAACACCACAACATCACACACGTTATGACCTGACATCACGACGTGTGTTCAAATGAAAACCACAGACATCATGCATGAAGTGACTGCAGGAACTCAACTGGAAGAGCATCTGCTCAAGTAAAAAGAGGCCTCATGTAATCCTGATCATCAACACATTCACTTTAACTATCTTAATAAATAAATGAATAAATACATTTAAAAATAAATGTAGAATAAATAAAAAACAATAAAGTAAAAAAATACACTCAGGGCGGCTTTTTCCTCTGGGAGTTGCGACTCTTTTCCCATGGAGTTGTGAGTTTTTTTCTCTTAGCGTTACGACTTTTTCTTGGGAAACAGGTATTTTTGTTGCATCACAGACGGGATGCTGTGGTGGACTGCGGTCAGTTTGTGAGGATATTCACGATATTCACGATTGTCCCGATGATGGAAGACAAATTTTACAAAAAAACAGAATTGCTAAAATATGAACCGACATATAATTACTTAGAGTTAGGAACCATTTTGCCCAAATATTAATTGTAACATAATTATAGAACGTGGTGGTATAAACAACTAAAAGTATGTTTTGTGACAGCATTCTGCAGAAGGGTGACAAATTAAGGAAAACACAACGTTTCACGTTTCAAAATGTGTCACCTGTTTGTATGTAGACTCGCCTTCCTATATAACCTCAATTTCAAGCAATTTATTAAAAATCCAAGCACTTTTTCAACCTTGAAAACACCACATTAATATGCAAGTGTTTTCAAGGAACCCTGCAGAGTCAGCAGAGTGAGCAGAGTGTGTTTCACCTGTCGTGTGTGTCGCTGGTCGTCTCCTCGTTCAGAGTGAAGAGTTCTCGGAGTTCGCCCAGAGAGAAGTGACGCTCCACATCCTGCTCCTCATCCACCACACAGCTGCTCAGAGCTTTCTTATGGGCCTGCCTCTGCAGGATCTTCTCCTCGATCGTCCCCGTCTGTCAGCACACACAGGCACACGCACACGCACACACACGTCAAACATAGAAACTATGCAGAGATTTCAACTGACACATCTAATATGAGCTCCAATGTGTATCAATGGGAAAATATTACAGTGTATTAAAATAGACATGAAGCAGTGGTGATGTGTTTTATGTTCAGGGTTCCCACACCTTCTTAATCAATTTCAAGGACTTTTCAAGGACTCTCCAGGCCTATTTCCCTCAACTTCCAGCACCCGACAGAGCATAGTTTGAGACACGGATCAAGGTTCATTGTTCAGTTACAACACGCAGGTCATCAACCCTGTCTCATACCAAAATTACGTTCCCAAACAGCTAAACTGTATCCTCTATTAGGCATCAAAAGAAACGTTACCTCATTAATTTTGTGAATTGATACAAAAAAGATCATGGTTTGGGTTAAAATAAGTACTTTTGTTACGTAACAAAATAGAATTACTACATTTGCTAAATAACAACTTTTGGTTTCACACGGGATGAGAAACGTGGTCTCCTGGGTGAAAGTCTGTTTTTGTGACCCATCCATCCACCACGACCTTCTCCCCACAGGGACTTCTGTGGACGTTTTTGTAATACATCAAAAACATGCTTAATCCAGGAGAGAGACTCTGAGAAACGTAATTTTTAGGTGAGCAGCAGCAGACATGCAGAAACACATGCAGACTGCAGAACAAAGACTGTTTACTAGGCTGGGTTGCACCAACAAGGATTCATATTTAAACCTGATTAAATCATGGCTTAACTTCAAATCATGTTGCACCAAACTTTAAAACTTGTTTAAAATTAAGACTCAAAATGTAAACCTCTCTTTAAACCACAGTTTAGTTTTAACTCTAAACCTAGACTAAATTTAATTCTGTTGCACAAAAACTTTAAACTCCAATTTAAACTGAGATCCAATATTAACCTTAAACTCACACTTGAGAAGGTTTAACTTTTAAAAAGCCTTTTTGAGATGGAAAAATAATCAACATACTGTTTCAGCAGAGAAACTGTTGGAGGATTGGACCAACTGTCACAAACTTCTTTCTTTCACTCCAGTTCATCTGGTCAAACTTTCTGCCAGCTGCTGCCAGGCTTTTTTTCTTACTGTGCCAACAACGTTTTCTCAAGAGGAGGAGAAATTAGTTTCTCTGCAGAGCCATCATGAGTAGGCTAATGTTAGGCTACTGACTATTTAGCTAGCAAACAATGTAATGTATTTTTAGCTAGCTAGCAAACAATGTAAAATGTTTTTAGAACTTGCTAGCAAACAATATAACTTTTTTTAGCTAGCTAGCAAACAATAACCTTTTTTACTGTAGCTAGGTAGCAAAAAAATGTAACTTTTATAGCTAGCTAGCAAATAATTTCCAGCTTTGTTAAATCAGAATAGTGAGCAGCTGAAAGTTAAGGCTTCCCCCCATGCATCTTAAACTCTATTTAATTTTGATTTACATCAATTAACTTTATTGATTTATTAAACAGAAATTAGTTTTAAATTGTGCAACAGAGCTCTGCTTAATTTTACTTCTGGATTTTAAACATAGTTTTGCTAAACTCTGATTAGAACTAATCTTTAAATTAATCCTTGTTGCTGCAAACCAGCCCAAGTAAAGAAAATATCAAAATAACTTGCACAAAATATATCAATTCAAGCACTTTCAATGACCCATGTCTATCTATGTCCATTTTCAAAAAACTTTCAAGGCCTTGATTTGCTCCCTGAAATTCACAAACTTTCAAGGATTTCAAGGACCCGTGGGAACCCTGCAAGACAGACGTGTTTTCTGTTGTGATGTGTTGAACTGACGGAGAGCAGTCTGTAGATGTAGCAGGTCTTCTTCTGGCCGTCTCTCCAGACCCGCGCCATCGCCTGCTCGTCGTTGGCTGGATTCCAGTCCGGATCAAACATCACCAAGCGATTAGCACCGATCAGATTGAGACCACATCCGCCAGCCTTACTGCTCAGCATGAAGACGAACTCTGGATTCTGAGAAACACATGGACCCACATGTTGTTCAGCAGCTGATCAGAGCTCTCGCTGTGCTTTAAAACAGAGCTCACACTCACAGACGGACTGTTGAATCTTTCTACGATCTTGGCCCGTTTCTTGATGGACATCGTGCCATCCAGTCGAACATAGAGGTATCTGTAAAAGACCAACAGGAGGGCTGTTACTGTGTTCGCATTACCGGCCAGGCGTGGCCAGCTGCTGCTCGAGTGCTCGTTTCGTTTCACATTTCACTGCTGCATTACATCCCAGCATGCACCGCAGTACAGGGGAAGCTAGCATAGCATCAGCTAACTTAGCTAAATAACATTAGCAGAGAAGAGGACTGGAAACAGTGAAATAAAAACATAAGATGAGCGCTGAAAATAGTTGAGGTCAGCTCAACTTTTTTTTAGGGATGCACTGATCCAACTTTTTCAGTTCCGATACCGATCCCTGGGCTTTGGGTATCGGCCGATACCGAGTACCGATCCGATACT